>LPNX010952792.1:236068-269878 GCA_001517045.1 Pseudotsuga menziesii | reverse complement strand
TAGAATAATTCAGGCTTTTGGTGGTCCAAAAGCTCTCCAATGGGGAGGATTGATCCGGCGGATTATTCCTCTTTGAAGATCCAATATGGTACATGGTTCAGAAACGACGGTTGAAGAAAATCGGACGGCAAAAATACAAAGCATCGGAGGTCGGAAGAGATCTTCCTTCGCAACGGCGGGCGGCCAAACTCCTAATTTATCTGCAGGGTAACCGGGAAGCTTTTCCCCTTCTGCAACGGCGGGGCTCGGAAGCCTTTCCTCTTCCGCAACGTTGGGGATCGGAAACATTTCCCTTTCCGCAACGTCGGGGATCGGAAGCCTTTCCTCTTCCGCAACGGCGGGGCTCACAAAGACTTCTCCCTTCCGCAACGGCGGAAGCTTAATGGACGTTCGGACGGATTGGAAGACGGAACGATTTGGCAGCCGCAATGGCGGAGGCCCAAGACTTACGTGTTGAGAAGTCAAATCGGGAGACTTTAACAACTGACAGTCCGCAACGGCGGAAACCAAAGTGACTAAAGCCTCCGACTCGAAAACCAGCCGACAGCCGATTGAGACCGTCGGAGCCCGTTGCTTATCCTCTTCCGTAACGGCGAAGCACGGTTGACTAAAACTTCCGGCAGTTCAGTTACGTATGGTTCTGGAGGTCAGATCCTTGGCATGGCAGGATATTCACATCTTATTCGTAACAGTTGGCAAGCTTTTCTTGGCAGTTATGCCACAGCTGGAATAATTACGAAAGGCATATGAACAGCCTTGATGCCGCGTTTTCTGGAATGTGAACAGTCGCATTTCTTTGAGCGTTTTAGCTCATTTGTAACGACAAAGATGAGTAATAAAGGAGACTCAGTTCGTTGAGAGCAAAAGGGGGGGGCAACTGTTTTCTCGGTAATGAGAAGCTTGGAGAGAGCATTATGCTGTTCCTTTTGAAGTCGACTATTCTCCGTTATACTTGGCTTCTTTTGACTGTTGAAGTCCAGTTTTGTAACTTTTAGAGAGGAGGTCTTGAAGACTTTACTGTTAATGTCCAGTTGCTGTGATTGTAAAGAGTCGACTGTCTTCTCTGTTTTATTGGGCTTTTCTTTGCTTTTGAAAGCCCATTTGTATTATTCCAGAGAAGAGGTCTTGCAGACTTTTGTCCATACTGCTGAAATTGATTTGCAGAGTCCAGAACCCTTTGTACCATTTTTAAAGCCATTAATTGGATCGGTTCCCATTGGAGAGGGACCCGGAGACGTAGCCCAGTGAAGGGGGTGAACTCCGTTATCAACTTCTGTTGGTGACTCTGTTTCTGTGTTTTCTTCCTTGTATCTGTTTATCAGTCTTGTTTTTTCATTCCTATTCTGAGCATTTAATTTCTGTTCATGCTGTCCCTTTAATTAACCTGTTGCATGCATTCTTTTACAACAAACTTTTAATGTACTAAAGTTGAGGTCCTACAGATCACACGCTGGTTGAGATATCCTTTGCTTTATGCCCACTAAAACCAAAGTGACAAAGGGGGAGACCCAGACCTATCCTAGAAGGAAAGACCTAAAGCTAAATCACCAGATCAAACTGATAACATCGAGTACGCACGGTGAAAGCTATAAACCCTAGATCTAAGGATAAAGCCACAATTTAAGGAATACTTGAGTAAATGGTAGTTATATATGTTGGAAATGTTTACTCAAGGTGATTTACTTAGTTACTTATGGATTTAATTACCAGATATAGGATTCGTGTGTTAATTCAAATTATCAAACTTGAAACCCTAGGGAGATTTAGATGTAAAATTAAAGGAATACCCTAGATTGGGTTTGATAATGAATTAGGGCTTCTAACACATTGGATTTGATGCTCAGGTGAGAGATATGACAATGTTTAGAACCCAAGCAAAGCCGAAACAAAAAACAAACTCATAAACTCGTGACAATGAAGAGAGGGAGATTTTCCTAGGAAATTAGTGCCACTTTTGCATGGGTAGATGGAGTCCAAGGGTGATGCCTAGCAGGGAGATTGGATTTTGGATAATGGCCGTTAAAACCCAAATCGCCGAATTTTGAATTTCTAGGTGTAAAATGCTTCGGTGATTTTTCCTACTTACTACAATGGGGTTTTCAGTAAAAATAGATGATGGGCAATGCATGCAAATTAAAACAGAGAGAAAGAGGATGAGAAACTCACCTAGAATTTGTAGATACCTTCCTGGATGACGAGGATTGCTTCCTCATAGATCAAATGAGAAATCCAGAAAAGATCTTGATGAAAACGTTTTGCTCGGTGACCCTAGCATCCTCTCTACCTGCCACACGAAAGAAAAACCAATAAGTAATGACAAGCAAATCAGGATCTGCAAAGTAGAAGCTAATAATCAAGAAGCGAAGAGTCATAAAGAAATAATCACTCCCTGTTGAAAAAACAATTTGAAGCCAAACGTTAGGGTGAACCTTCACCAATGCGTCCCCTCTCTGAATCGCCTTCCTTGCCTGCAAATTGAAATGGATCTAGAAGATACAAGAAAGCTAAGCCAGAATAACTCAATGCAATAGAGAAACAATTTCAATCATCATCACATTCATTTATCTACAGAAACACAAGTATTTGGTCCCAGAATAATCAATAATCTCTTTATTCAAAAGTTCCAATGCTAGAGCTTATGGTTTACAATGAGGGGAGCATCTCTCTTAAATAGATCGAGAGCATGTCCACTTTTCAACTAACTATCATCCGACGGTTGAGATTATAACATCATCAACGGTGGAGATCATTTTTACATGAATCAATACATGGATCATAAAGACCAAGTCAAGAGGGGTGCACTTTTGCCCAATGACGCCTCATTAAGGTGAAATACATCATAATGTAGTGATATAACATGATAATACATGATGGGGGTCACCTTCGGGGATCAATTCTCCTTAGGCCCCAAATACAATAATATAACATAAGATATGTCAATGCAATACATCAAAAGCCAAGGTGAGGGGTGCCCTATGGAAGACGTCCTCCCTAGGTGAGGCAAATAAATAACCTGGGACATCAAACTAAGTGAAACTGGTGCAAATATGTCTAGAGAGCCATCATAAATCATCTGGAAGCATTCCCTTGCCATTTCCTTGACCACACAAGCCAAATTGATTTCCTTAGTGATTTTTCTATTTCATTTTTTGGTGGTACAACCTCTGAAAATAATAATAATCATCATAACTTCCTTCAAGATGAGAACTGGGGCAAATTGACTGCATAGAAGTGTGTGGAGACATGGTAGAATGGTACAAGTGACTACTCATACACACTGATCCACTGAATGCCATCAATATCATCAAATATCATCATATCATAATAAAAATAATGGTTAGAGTCAATAAAAAAATAATAATAATCTCTAGAACTCAATAACTGTGACCATTTGGTGAAAACTGAGACTGCAATATTGGTGCTCGGCATGTTTGGAGCAAATATAAGCATTGGCAATTTTTTAGTCACTGCCTTGGGAACCGTGTTTGACTTGGTCAGTTGGGTTAACTAGGTCAAAATACCCAAACTGAAAGTGAGACGCTGAATTAAGTTGAACTTGCATGCATCCAAGGTAAGAACTGCTCCAAGATGTATATTAAAACCCAACTTCAATCATGCTAATCAAATTCATGGTGATAATAATGATAATAATAATCAGTAATATATACCCGTGTCTTTGAAAAATCATTGAATCTTCTGGAAGTCCCTTGTATATGCCATACTTACAAAGTTTAATCAATTTGCTAATGCTGGGTGAAGATGGAAAACAATGCTGAGGTAAAAGGGGAATGACTTTTAGTTGACTTTGACCATGTCCATATGTGATGGAGTGACCACCCTGTTGCCCTTTGGGGGAAAATGGCCTCACATCATATAAAGGGTGAGTGCTCGTCTCTTGGCAACTGGCTGAATTTATACTTTATTTGCAATAGTGCTTAAGAACATTGTTATTTGGAGCACTTGTTTTGAGGGCTAAAGGAAAACCATCCGGTGAACTTGGCCACACTGACCAAGCCACATACTTCATAGCCAAAGACAGAAAAACATGGAGCCCATCATGCACAGGGGTCAAAGTGGGGAAAATGATCTTCAATCTCACAGGTCTCAATCAAACATAAGTCATGGGAAAAATTAATTATGGATGAGCTGGATGGATGGGGACAAGTGATACATGGAACCAACATAGCACTAAAGTCTAAAAGTTGTGTAAAGCATGGCATAAGCAATGGTCTTCAACATCAGATTCTCTAATCATTCTCAACACAAGTTAGTCATAAGTGGAACATATAATATAAGCATAGGTCACCATAATCATCATAGCATAACAAGTCAAAGGTGTTAGTATACATCAGAGAGAAAAATCCTACCAAGGAGCCATATATATGATCTCACCATATACATGTCTCTACCTGATATGCCCATCTATGAACTGTGTACCATATTTGCTGCTCTACTCGAATGAACTAGGTCATCACTGAAGTCATCTCAATGGATAAGGAGATCTCAGTCTTGGCAAGGAAATACTTTGTATCTGCTACTGAACAAAGGCTCTGAATGGCTCATGCTGGAAATGTATGATCCGTTCTGTAACCCCGTCTGAATGTCTGGCTCAGAAAAATAGAGAGATAAATCTATATGCTGCATGCTGCATCATAGTATCCCAGCTACAATATATCTGTGATAACACTACCCCTCAAATCAACGCTGGTTTCTGCCCAATCTGGATCATTTTCAGCTATCTCGTTGCTGAATTCTCCTTGTACACAAAGTCATTAATTAGGTGATAAGGTGTTTGGGAAGTTATGCAATGTACTCAACATATGTCTCCCTCCACATAAATATAGCATTGCAATAATACATCATCTAAGTATATTTTCTATCTCTTCTGTGTTTATTATCTGCCGTTTGCATTTGCATGAATCTTTGACAGACTTTCAGAGTCATGTCTTGAGGACAATATTCCATTCTTATGATTTTTGTTTATAGTGTTTTTCACCTAGTAGGCAGACATGCGTTTACACATTTTTGGAACAGACACCTTTAACGTATTGTCATACATGGTTTAGTTTTCATTGCATTATAAATTTATAATACACAATGAAAAGGAAAGTTTCCAAAATGCTTTTAAATGGTAAAAAAGGACTGCACATTTGATACCTAAGAAAGAGAACAGAATTTTACCATTAATGAAAGATTACTGCGAATTTACATCAGTGAATTAAGAAATAACATAATGCGACTTCGAGAATAACAATCTATTGGTGAATGCATGTTGGAACAGGTCTTATCAACACCCGAGGCTGGCTTTGGATTTCACACTGATGCCAGTCTCTCATACATTCTCTCACATCTTCCAGGACACCTTGGTACTAACCATACCTTGAGATTTAAAAGTTGAGAGATGGTACAAGCATCTTTGCTAGAAGTCACATACTTGAGATAAGAATGTAACATGAGTGGAAGTGTGTTAGGATAATTTTTTTGGTTGTATCCTTTTCTCTTTAGATAACCTGGTTTTATTTTGTTTCGGTTGTTAAAAATGCAGGGGAGTATCTGGCTTTAACAGGTGCACGACTTGATGGTGTAGAAATGATTGCAACTGGTCTTGGCACTCATTATATTCCATCAGAGGTACTTATGTGTTAGTTTAGATTCCATCAAAAGTAGAAAAGGATATACGCTACTTGGAAATCATTTATGAAATGTGTTGTTTAAATTTTAATGTCTTTCTAAATTGTGGATCTCTGTGATTGATAAATCAAACAACGATGTCAATGTTCTGGAGTTTAGGCAGTATTGCAGTTATTGTATTGCTTATATATTTATTAATTTTGGATTGCTTGTTTGTATTAAATGAATATTCTGGTTACATTCTGTGATTAAGTAAGGCCCTGTTTTCATCGACTTTGTTGAAGCCCCTTCGCTTAGTCTATAGTTCAAAGCAAATCTTCTCCATTTGAAGCAGTGCTATTTTTGTTATGTAAGATGTTTATGGTGTTCTGTTTACATCAGAAATTGGAAGAACTGGAGAAGCGCTTGATTGATCTGAACTCTGGAGATAGGAACATTGTCAAAGCAACACTGGAAGAATTGTCTCTTCACGTCCAGCCCGGGGAGAAAAGCATTCTGCATGAGTAAGCAAATAACAATTCCTGGACGAGGAGTGGTACTAATGGAAACATTTTGTGTTCTGTTTTGCATTTTTGTTTTGTTTTGTTAAGGTTTCCAGACATAGCTTGAGTCTCACAGATAAATGATTATATCATATTTCTATCTATGCAGTCGTTCATTGCTTGACAAATGCTTCTCCAAGGACACTGTAGAAGAGATCATGGATTCTCTAGTGAGATTCTTATACTCATCCCCTCTCTGGTCTTTACCATAGACATGCAAATACACTCATTAAAACTTTCAGAGAATCCCTTTGACATTAGATTTTTTGCCTGTACCATAGCCATGGAAATACACTCATTATAACTTTCAGAGAATCCTTTCGAGATTAGTTTTCCTGTTAATGCAACTGTGTATATAGCCAATTATCTTCCGATGTGGAAAGTACCATTGTCACATGTGAAACTTATGTGCAACACCACTTTATCATGCAGGCAGTGGAGATCAATATGGAGGGCAATGAATGGGTTAAAGACACTATTAAGAATCTAAAGAGATCTTCTCCGACTGGTTTGAAGATGACATTACGATCAGTAAACTCTTTCTTCCCCACCATTTTGTATATTTTCAATTAAATATCTAGTCTGACTTAGTTGTACCTTTTTCCTTGAATAACTTTCAAAGGGAAGAGATCATGCAGTCTGCCCTAGATGCATATGGGTCGATGCTTTCCCAAGATTTTAGAGAAAGCAATATTGATTATATTTGCAATCAGTGCAAGTCTCACTGCTGTTTCTTGAGAAGAGGTTAAGCAGCCTGTCTTGGATCGTTTGATGTCATCCAGCTCACCATCCGTCAGATCTGCATCCGTCTTATATTCAACTTGCATCATAACTAAGCCATGTGTTTTAGCTTATGGCATGTAGAAGTAGAACCAATATTATGCCTAGTTGCTCTTTACAGTTTTCACGCTCAGATATGAATTGACTGTTGTTTGAAGTTGCATTTTAACCATACAAATCTAATGCAAATTTACTTTCCAAAGGGAATTGTTCAACAGAAAATGATATTATGTTTCTCTTTGGCCCTTGCCACCCAGTGCTTTGACAACAATTAGTAGAGCTTATGGATATGATACATTATTCTGTGTAATGTATACCTCTGGTTGCTTTTAAAATGGTCTCACACCGAATTCAAATTTCCCTTTTTATTCAGTGAAAAATATCCCTAAATTCATCCCATTGTTGGAACTTTGTCTTTACTTTGTCCTTGGAGGTTTTGGCCCATTTTCAAATGACTCACATTCTGGGATTTTCAATTTTTTAATAAGAATGGAACTATGCCTAGCGGGAAATGGAGCAATTTGAGTGCCCCATATCATATGCCTGGGCATATTTCCTTATAAAAAACACATTTCCTATCTCTTCTTTTACGAAATAATCTCAGTTGCATCATTATGAAAATGCCTATTCCATTCATTTTCAAGTCCAATTGATTCATGATTCATGAAACAACCAAATGTGTTAATCTTCTTCCACAGATGGATTTCATTTAAGCTCATCCATTTAATGACACACGGTATCTCTTGAGTTCACAACTTCACATTATTGGTAGATTGTACATGCATGTGACTGGGAAAAATATCCCTGTACTGCCCCACTTATTTATTTTTATGAGACTACAAGACCATATGAAACTATTTCATTCTGAAGAAGTTTTATTCAGGCTTAGCTTATTGGCAAGAATTGATTGTATATATTGCTTCAATCGTCATGACCTCATCGGCTTAAGGATTATCAATGCGATCACTGTTTGACAATTTACAAAGGTGATTTATATTCTGATCACTATTTATTAAATTTTGCCTCACAGGTTCGACAAGCACGCAAACAAACACTAGCTGAATGTCTAAAAAAGGAGTTCCGTCTCACCATAAACACGCTGAGAGGAGTAATTTCCAATGATATTTATGAGGTGTTATTTGGAATGCTATCTTTCATTGCTGGCATTGAAACAATAAATTCAAATTTTCAGAATAATAACAATATTGCTTGTCTGGTCTTGTTTATTGCCGATATTGAAGCAATTAATTTAGTTCAAAATGATAAAAAATCTTGCTTGTTTGTGTTTTGTGAAAGGGAATGCGAGCTCTCGTCATTGATAGAGATAATTCTCCCCAGGTTTGTGGTATTGCTGTTATTTAGTTGATTTTGGTTGGTACATTTTTATCAATAAGAAGATATAAAATTATGTTATTATACAATTACCTTATGTACATTATCAATTGTCTTATCATTTTACTTGAATATGGTTCAAATGGTTTTCCCACTCACTATCTTACTCTTTGCAGTGGAATCCTCCTTTAAAAGAAATCACTGATGAGAAGCTAGACTTGGTCTTCAAGCCATTTGAGGAAGAATTTGAATTACAGCTACCACAAGACGAAAAAATCACAAGGTTAAAATCTACCCTTATTTGATTTGTTATGTAGCATTTTGTATTCCATTTTTAATCTTACTGAATTTCTCTTACAGGTGGGAAGGCAAATTTGAATGTTCAGGCTTCAATGTGGAGTAACTTTGCCATTTTACATTAAAAAAAAATCGATGTTTTTGACTTTATGTTGGAGTTGGTGAGATGCCTAAGCTTAAGGCTCACATATAAGTTATAACTCACATAACTGTGAACTGCATTCAGCAAAAGATGTAAGGAACTTTATAAATACAGTAGAAAAGGATAGCTTTAACTTTAACTTAAAAAAAAATATTTGATGAGATTTTACATCATATTTATAACAAAGTGCTTTACACTTTGAGCCTGATTTTTATTAAGGGTTGTGATACACTGCATTTTTGTTGTTGTTGTTGTTAAGATGCCCCATTGTTAAGATAGAAAAATGCATATTTGAAAAATATTTTTAAAGAAGACATCTACCCGTCATTAAAGAAGATTTCATCATGCACATGGTCTATTCTAGTAATCAAACAAAATATAGAAAAAAAATACCAATAATAAAACTTTTTTATAAAAATATTAATAGAGGTTTATAAATAAATAAAGAAAAAAAATTATGAAATTATCTTTTTTAATATATATATATTTTTAATGTCGAACAATATAATGTTCTTTCTTCTAAAGAAGTATTATTCTCATCAGATTATTGGGTAGTAATTTCTTAATAACATGGGAATGCCATTAACTTGTATAGATCCATTTTAAACCCGGTTCTATCAAGCACTGAGATGAATCCAATTTCTTGAGGTGTACATTCTTTTTACCATTTGGATCCCCCTCGGCACTTGATATTTGATACATCTGGGTTTAAAATGGATTTATGCTAGTTTAATATTTTTTATATTTTATTTAAGTCGATCTATAATTCACATTTTTTATTTTTTATTTTTTAATATTTTGTATTTGTGTCGGCTAGCATAATGTGACAGGATCTCCCCCATACTGGGTTGGAGAGCACCTCACTTCTCTCGGTGCAAAAAGTTTAGAAGCTCCTTTAAATTTTTTTGAAGGACGAGACCCAAAAGTATTAGAAATTTAAGTTGTGAGATGGACACAACAACACCCCACCTAACTTGATCTATATTTTTCCTTGAAAGTCACTGTCTTAAGGTAATACAAATCCACATGATCTTCTTGGTCAATGTACACATATTATGAAAAATTATATATTTCTTTCGACATTGCATAGAATAATCCTAAGTTACGGGAAATATATATAATTCTATGGAGTAAGCTAATTTTGAAGTCAACATACCCTTTTTTCTGGTCACAAATTTGATAAGATTCTAACAAAAATTTCAGGCATGAGCATAATTTGTCCATGATCTAAGATATGTGTGGGGGGGAACAATGCCCTTAGGGGTATTGCCCAATTGTGAATCAACACAGATATTCAAAATTTTGGTTAGAGTTAAGGATTGATTTACATTTTGTATCGTCAGATTTTAACAACTAGAGGGAAGCTTGCTATAAAATTAGACTTAGAGAACACCTAATTATATAACCAATTATGTAATTGATACATATTATGTTAATGAGATAGGGAATAGGGAATAGGAAATAGTAAAATAATCAACTTCATTAGAAAGGAAAAACATTGCTAAGGGTCTCCCTTCCCAACCATAACCGACCTCCATGGATTTTGCTCTTGCATTAAGCAATAATCATGATAGATCTGTTTGCATTGGCTAATGCACTAGTCTAGTGTGGTTTCTGTGATAGACGTGGTTGATGTAATACTTTGCGATCTCACCTATCGCCTTGGTGTATCACTGCCTCGCATGCTTCCACAACACTATAATATTATAGCATTATATATACTCGAGCTAATTATCTTGAGGAAAACCTTAGGCACTTTCCCTCGTTCTGAGGATGGTACCTAGGGTAAACCCTAGATTCTTCAGGGAACAAGGCTAAGCCAACAATATGTTTCAAAATTGTTAAAACAATATACTCATTATGAGTTGAACATGTCACTTACATGAATAGAACTTGGATGGGAAGGATAATAGTCCAACCCACAACCACTTTGGTTGGGTATAACCTGTTGGTTTATTGGTCAATACTGAGAGGGGGGGGAGTGAATCAGTATTGTTATCTTTTTACTAATTTAACCACTTTTTAAATCTATTATTAAAGACACATAAACAACAAGAATACATATAACACAATTTTAACATGGAATCCCAATAGGGTAAACCACCAATACGTCCTATTACTGCGAAATTGTTATTTACAAATAGTTTTGCCTGCCGCTACAAACAAGGATGGTATTACACCATGTTTACCAATACCAATTGGAATGAGGCTATGACCCCCTGGTTTATCAACTACAACTGAAAGAATGCTACAACACCCTATTTACCAATGCCAATTGGAAGGAGGCTATGACCCCTTGGTTTATCAGCTATGATTGAAAGGATGCTACAACACCCTATTCACCAATGCCAATTGGAAGGAGGCTACAACCATTGTTTTATCAACTACAACTGAAAGGGTGCTACAACACCCTATTTACCAATGCCAATTAGAAGGAGGCTACAACCCCCTGGTTTATTAGCTACAACTGAAAGGAGGCAACAACCCCTTGCAGGCCTGTTGCTTGCCCTAGCACCACCTTGCCACCCTGATATGTTTCTCACGAGTTCTCTCCTGCTGAAATCTGTCCCACCCACTGGTCTCTGATTCTGATCATGCAATTCGAACTGCAGAGACATATTCCTTCTTACTCAGGCTGCTGCTTAAATACTTCTCAACATTTAAGCTTCTTTCAACAGTTGCGTCTCTTCAAACTGAACAAACACACCTTCTATTGTTGTGCCCTTTCATATATGAAGATCGCACCTTTCAAAACGTCCTTTGATGTTCTTCCATTGATCCTGCACCTCAAAGATTTTTTCCACAGCTTGGAAACCATTTCCGCACCTCTGTCCAATGTTTGCATGTGCTTTCGTACTACCAAAATTCTTTCCGCAGGATCAACTTCTTGATCCAATCAGATTCGTTGATTTTATCTCTAAGTCAATTCAGACCGTCGACCAAACCATCAATTTCCGCCTCAAAATCTCCTTTCCGCACCAAGATTATGTTTTAGCGATTTCCCACTATTGATTTTCGTCGGGTGTTTTCCTGACCGTCGATCTCCATATTGCGGGATGCGGGAAGTCGACTATCCACTTTTGCATGTCTGGAAACTCCTTTCCTCAAGCTTCTTTTCGTAAGCTTCTTTTCGCAAGCTTCTTTCCACAATTTTCCTTCCGCGCCCTCGATCTATTTTAGCGGAACTAACTTTAGCCGTTCGATCTTTCTAGATTGCGGGATGCGGGATGCATAAACGTAACATTTCGATTTTCTGCAATTTTTATTCCGCACTGTCGATCTTTTGCGGAATTTCTCCTGACCGTTGATCTTGCAGATTGCAGGATGCAGGATGCGGAATTACACTTTCCTATTTTGGACTTCCACAATTTTCTTCCGCAACTTTGTTTCCACATTGCATATTGCGAGATGCAGAATGCGGAATCACACTTTCCTATTTTGGACTTCCGCAATTTTCTTCCACAACTTTGTTTCCACATTTTCTTGGACCGTTTATTTCCTTGCGGGTTTACCCCTGACCGTCCATCTTGGTCTTTTGCGGAACTTTGACTTTTCCTCCTAACTTATGTAAACTTGATCTTCAGCGTCATATCTAGTGTGGGTTGCTCCCTGACCATCCATTCTAGAACTTATGCGGATCTACATTCTGTCTTTGCGGATTATACAAAAACTGATCCTCATTCATTGGATCTCATGCATATAACTATGCCGCCTCATCACCGTGCCATTTTTTCTTTACTTCGACTTATGTTGCGTTAACTCTGCCATGTTATCTTTTTTGCTTATCCTTTGTACTTCATAAGCCATCACTACCTTAGTCTTTCATCATCATTAGGACACCACCATGTCATCATATGTGTCACGTCACATCCTCAACTATGCCATGCCATGTCATCACTACCTTAGTCTTTCACTGAGTTTGTCCTGCCATCATATCCATTGGTTATTCCTTTGTCATTTTTGAACACCTTTGACATCAATGAAAACTATATACTCAAATTTGCCAACTATCTCCCCCTTTGGTATTGATGGCAACCTCCAAACATTCTCCCCCCTTGACAACAATGACAAAGGATAATTTTTTATGCTAATGCTGCACCTATTTTAATATAGGATTTCCTGTCTCTCTTCTTTTTGACAACTCCTCTTGTCATTATACCTCCCCTTTAAATGCACTTGGTTATTTTAACCAATGTATTATCATTTATCTTAACATTTCCTGTTCTTGACTGATAGCTTAATTGATAGATCCATGGACTCCCCCTATCACTGTACTTCTTCCCCTTTGTCAACGTTTTTGTGACAGAGTCTACACTCAGCACTTTTTCCAACACTCTTCCATGTTCTAGGATACATGTTTCCCCCTTTAAAAATAAAAAAACTTTGTTCATGCTGCCATATCTAATGCCCTATTATGCTTGTAAGTTAACTGGCTTCTGCTTTTACCAGAATTCCTTAAGCCCGTGCATTTAGATCTTCATATAAAGCCTAGCATATACTGTTGGATTCTTTTCGATTTTAGATCTATATTATCAACTATCCAGAGACCCATAACTTCAGATCCTCAGCACCGAGATTACTTCAGTTTATTACATAGTTTCTTTGGTCTCACTATCTCAGACACAAGGACTCATAACCTCAACCTTTTCCTTTGTCAATGCTGAACTTATCCTGCTACCTTATCAATAGACTGAATTTTTTATTCCTTTTTGAGTTTTCTTCTATTGTCAACAATTTTTATGTGTCATGACTTCAAATACTAAGTGAACATAATGATCTTTATCTTCTATTTGATTGCAGACATCATGGTCTTCATGACTCTCACATTTTGTTGTTCTCATGTTACTTCATACTTTCTCTTATGTCATCCATACACCATCCTTGATCACCCATCATCTTTGAATAAGATAGTTTTCAATATACTTTCAACATTAGATACCAATTGAATTTTTTTAGATACCAATTGGAATTTTCTAACTTTAACTCCCACTGAGTATAAGATCCCTTCTAATGTTATTTTCAGGATTTTTTTTAAATCACGAGAGACCTTTTTAGAAAAGGATCCCACAATCATCACTACATCCTTCTTCACCACCTTCATCTTTATCGGTGTATTCTTCTACATCACTAAGTAGCTTTCCTTCATGATGAGCGTTATTTTTATCTATGACCTTATTATTCTCAACATCAACTACAGAGACTTCATTAATGACTGAAAGTTGTGTTTCTTCTAAAGCTTCTAATTCTTTCATCCATACCTTTTTAGGAGGTGTGCTATTTACTTGTCCTTCACCATGCTCTACGTTGGTGTCATGTTCCTTTTTCATCCTTTGATTTTCTCCCCTCACTGTACAGTCAACCACCTTGTGACCAAACCTATGACAGTAATGACGATAACCATGAAATTTTTCTTTATCCACAGGAGGTCTTTGGCTTCTTTGTTTCCTAACTGGCATTTTCTTCCACGGTCTCTGAACTTCTACTAGAGCATCACATTTCAGTTTACAATTTCTAGCCAAGTGTCCAAAGTTATTACATTCGTAACACTCTATATCAAACCTTTGGAGAAGTCCAAACTGGTTATGATTCCTTACCTTCGGTTTTTTAATTGCATCCTTCTTGTACTCATGAAATTTTTCATAAGCCTTGCATTTCAGGGATTTATGACCAAAGTTATTACAGGAATAACAATGACCCAGAAAGATTTTCTAATTTCTATTTATTACTTGTCTCTTGGGCTCCTCATGAGTTCTATCTTTGTCATGAAAGGATAAAGCATGTTCTTTGCACTTTTCCTTTTTAACAGGATTCTTCAGGACTTCATCATAGCTCTTTGTACTTCCTCTCTGATTAGTGAGTGGGAAACTCTCTGGCTTCTTCTCTTTAACAAACCCCAAACCAAACCTATCACTTGATGGTATTTGGCTACTCAAAATGTCATTTAGAATCCTTGAGATGTTCTTAAACTTTGATTTAATGGATTTTTTATCAACTCCTTCTCTAAGTCGAGCAATTTCTTTCTCAAGTTTTTTAGAATCTTGAATTCTCTTCTTGAGAAGAACCACTAGATCTTCCTCACTCGTCTTGGCCTCTTGAAGTTGGTTTCTCAAATCAGTAATAATATGATTTGTCTCTTCTTGGTATTTAGACAGTTTCTCTTTCAAAGCTTTGTTTCTTTTCCTACATCTTTCAATTTCATCTACAATAGCCGTGTAGTAGCTTCTATGTCCACTTCTGATTCCTCATCTGAGTTTGTTGTTCCTAAAAATAGGATTTCATTATCTTCACTCATTTCTTTATCTTCACTTTCTTCCTTGGTATAAAAGTTCTTCTTTTTCTCTTTATACTTCTTTCTACCCTTATGACAACATGATTCTTCATGGCCACTCTCCTTTTGTTTTGGGTAGTAACACTTATGGGAAAAATGTCCAATCCTTCCACAGTTAAAACATTTCAAAGGTAGTTTACCTTTGTATTTTCTAGTGCCTTTATTAAGTCTACTTACAAAGAGGGCTTCCTCATCATCTAGATTTTTTTTATTGATTTTTGGAAGCGACTTTAAACGCTGCTTCTTTTTTCGAGTTTTTATTCTGTCCAGTTCTCATCTCATAAGAAGTGATAATTCCATGCAGCTCATCTACTGTCACCTTTTTAAGCTCATCCCGTTCCTCTAGGGTGGAAACCTTTGAGTCATATCTCATTGGTAATGTTCTTAGTATCTTGCTTACCACTTATTTTTCTTTCAATTTTCCTCCAAGACCTCTAATAGAATTAACCACCTCATCTACATGAAGAAGGTATTCCCCAATATTCTCTTCTTCTCTCATTTTGAGGATTTCAAATTGACCTTTATATGTCTGCAGTTTGGATTCTTTGACCTTAGATGCTCCTTCATAGATAATCTTCAACTTATCCTTGGCTTGTTTGGAAGAAGTGTATTGCATAATCTTAGTAAACATAGTGTTTGTTAATCCACTCAAGATTGCATTTAGGGATTTGACATTTCCTTCATATTCACCTAGTTCAACCATGTCTGTAGGGTATTTGTTTCCTATTTTAAGGTCCTTCTCTGTTGCTGTCCAAACCTTCCATCCCAGGGACATCAGATGACACCTCATTCTTATACTCCAGTATGCATAGTTTTCTCCTGTAAATAGTGGAGGTCTGTTAGTGGCCAAGCCTTCTTGTTGATCCATAGTGGTTTTATAAAGGATCTACCTTCCAATAGTTAAACTAGGAGGAAGAAACCTGCTCTGATACCGGTTGTTGGTTTATTGGTCAATACTGAGAGGGGATGGGTGAATCAGTATTGTTATCTTTTTACTAATTTAACAACTTTTTAAATCTATTATTAAAAACACATAACAACAAGAATAGACATAACATGATTTTAACGCGGAATCCTAATAGGGTAAACCACCAATACGTCCTATTACTGCAAAATTGTTATTTAAAAATAGTTTTTCCTGCTAATACAGACAAGGATGGTATTACACCCTGTTTACCAATACCAATTGGAAGGAGGCTACGGCCCCCTGGTTTATAAGTTACGACTGAAAAGATGCTACAACACCCTATTTACCAATGCCAATTGGAAGGAGGCTACAACCCCCTGGTTTATCAGCTACGACTAAGAGGATGCTACAACACCCTATTAACCAGTTCCAATTGGAAGGAGGATACAACCCCCTGGTTTATCAGCTACAACTGAAAGGATGCTAAAACACCCTACTTACTAATGCTAATTGGAAGGAGGATACAACCCCCTGGTTTATCAGGTACAATTGAAAGGAGGCAACAACCCCCTGCAGGCTTGTTTCCTGCCCTAGCACTACCCTGCCACCCTGATATGTTTCTCACGATTTCTCTCCCACTGAATTTTGTCATGTCCACTAGTCTTAGATTCTGATCATGCAATTCGAACTGTAGAGACATCTTCCTTCTTACTCAGGCTGTTGCTTAAATACTTCTCAGTGTTTAATATTCTTTCAACAGTTGCATCTCTTTAAACTGAAAAAACACACCTTTCATTGTTGCGCCCTTTCATATCTGAAGATCACACCTTTCAGAACGTCCTTTCACATTCTTCCATTGATCCTGCACCTCAGAGATCATTTCCGCATATTGGAAACCATTTACGCACCTCTGTCTAACGTTTACAGGTGCTTGCGTACTACCAAACTTCTTTCCATAGGATCAAATTATTGATCCAATCAGAGTCATTGATCTAATCTCTAATTCAATTTGGACCATTGACCTAACCATCGATTTTTGCCTCAAAATTGCCTTTCCACACCAAGATTCTGTTTCAACGATTTCCCATCGTTGACCTTTGTCGGGCATTTTCCTGACCGTTGATCTCTAGATTACAGGATGCGGGATGTCGACTGCCAGCTTTTGCCTTTCTGCAAACTCCTTTTCGCGAGCTTATTTTCGCAATTTTCCTTCCGCACCATAGATCTATTTTAGTGGAACTAACTTTAGTCGTCCGATCTTTCCAGATTGTGGGATGCGGGATGCAGAAACGTAACATTTTGACTTTCTGCAAGCTCGTTTCCTCAAATTTTCTTCCGCACCGTCGATCTTTTACAGAGTTTTTCCTGACTGATGATCTTGTAGATTGCGGGATGCGAGATGTGGAATCACACTTTCCTATTTTGGACTTCTGCAATTTTCTTCCACAAATTTGTTTCCGCATTTTGGATTGTGGGATGCGGGATGCAGAATCACACTTTCCTATTTTGGACTTCCGCAACTTTGTTTCCGCATTTTCCTAGACCGTTGATTTTCTTGTGGGTTTACCCTTGACCGTCCATCTTGATATTTTGCGAAACTTTGGATTTTCCACCTAACTTATGTAAACTTGATCTTCACTATCAGATCTAGTGTGGGTCACTCCCTCACTGTCCATTTTTTAACTAATATGGATATGCATTCTGTCTTTGTGGATTATACAAAAATTGGTCCTCATTCATCGAATCTCATGCAGATAACTATGTCACCTCATCATCGTGCCATTTTGTCTTTACTTCAACTTATGTTGCGTTATCTCTGCCATGGTATCTTTTTTTCTTATCCTTTGTAATTCATAAGCCATCACTACCTTATTCTTTCATCATCATTAGGACACCATCATATGTGTCATTCCACATCCTCAACTATGCCATGCCATGTCATCACTACCTTAGTCTTTCACCGAGTTTGTCTTGCCATCATATCCACTGGTTATTCCTTTGTCATTCGTGAACACCTTTGACATCAATGACAACTATATACTCAGATTTTCCAACATAGCCCATACCATAACCACTTGGGCCAGACCAATTTGACTATGTTCTTTGCAATATTATGCCCAACATTCATCTAATAATATAAATAATCTTTTCTTAGGATAACCCATTTTTATCTATTTCCCGATTTGAAGAGGAACCTTGCATCCATTGTAGGTTTCTATCTATTTTTTACATAGATAGATAGAATCACTGCATCCATTGTAGGTTTCTATCTATTTCTTACATAACTAAATAGGATCCTTGCATACATTACAAGGCTTGTACCCAGTTCAAGCATTCATTGCTAGGTGCATTCACTACACTATAATATGATGTTTGCATTGTCTGCAATTCTAGTGTTCACTATGAATTGGGCACCCATATTGCATTTGTTATAAGACTCAATGAACCCATTGCTTGCATCTATAGTTGTTAGCAAACTTGGTTTACAAGCATTGCACACTTGCACTTGATTCGATCCAATTTTGTATCATGACAGAGCTCCTATCGATGGTTCTAGTATTTGTTAGGATTAGTGCACCCATTTTGTCTTAAGTTAAAAGCTAACTCCACAAGTTCCACTTGAACTTGTCAGCCAAGTCACTGTACATTGAACAAGGTGAATATACACTAGAAATCTTCATTCAAACATGTTTAATATACCACCGCATTTGTTTTTTACACAAGTACAAACTCCTTAACCTTTTCTACTCAAGCTATTGTATATGAAGGGCCAATATTCTTGAAATATTGTATTCAATCAAGCACTAACTTAACATCTATTAGTTCCTCATGGTGCTTTTTGTAGGATGCTTGTAGGTTGGAGAAATCATACTTGTACATAATGGCCTTAGCCTCCACATCTACTAATCAATGGTATAGGAACATGGGTACACAACATTGAATGTAATCAAGCTCAAGGTGCAAAGCCAACTTGATTTGTAGGAATCTTTCTTTTACATAGGGTCTATTGATAGATAAATATGCATGAATCTTAATTATATCCCATTAATCCCTCAATTGAGTTTTAACAACGAACACATATCCATATTAACCTTAGACCTATTAAGCCTCTAGAGGAATCAAAAGAAACCCATTTACAAAATCTCTATGTTTTAAAGATAGATGTTAAGATGGATCTCTGCTATTTTATGTATTTGTTTTACATCAATTCTTCCTTTAACATTTATATTTGGACATCATTATCTATGCAACATTCCCACACACACAATTCTTCTACCATGCATTGTAGAGAGTACCTCACTTCTCCTGGTGCAACAACAACTCTACTAACTTTCCACTATCAAGTCAACAATTTTTAGTAATATATGTGGTCCCTACACAACCTTTTAAGAAAGAGGATATCAATTTTTGCAATAGCCTAATAATCAATATGATTATAAATAATAAATTCTTCGTAGCACTCAAAGTTCAATATTTTCGTGATAACTTATCTTCTAGTCAATTGGCAAATAAAACCAACATTATTTTCCTAGAAGAACATGGTTTAAAGATGATAATAGACTACAATATCACATGTGTGTCTTCTACGAGTATCGATAAACTCAAAATCAAGTATAGGCAACCACCTTAACAATATGAGACCAACAAACATCAACTTATCTCCATTATCAAAAGAATGGTATTGCAACAATGATAAATTATTAAGCTATTAATCAATAATAATGAAACACAAATAAGAAATATTAAATATGAGTAAAGGATTTCATCCAATAGTAAAAAATTCCCACAATCTTTAATAGTTGGTAATTATGCGGATCAAACCCTCCACAATGGTTCTTGTCTTAGAATATCTTCTTGGATACAAATTTTCTCATTTTCATCATTCTTCCTAGTAATATTACTTTCGATCCCCAAACCAAGCAATTAGATTAAGATTAAGCGTCAATTGAGTGTAGATTGGGTGGTTGAGATGAGTGTTATACTTGCTGCCCCAGTTCAAATCTCACTATGTGACATGTTATGCAATCAAGGATTCCTTGATTCTTCTTGATTATCATGAATTGTATATTCCATGTGAAAACAAGAGACTAGGATTAAGAACCATGGAGCAAGAATATAGTTAGTATAACAATTAAAGAAACCACCTTTGTTAAAATAAACAACAAAGTACTTGGGTGAATTTTTCATACATATTTGTACTCACTTTGAAGTAACCTTCACAGTCGTCCCATTCTTACAAATGTTAGTTTGAAGATTTTTTCATAAGAGTGAGTATTTTCCTACAAAGTAAGCTTATTTATTCTTTGTAATTTTGTTTGGACCAATTACCACATGCTGCACTATGTATATCTATGTTATTCCTCATCTTTGCTAACTAATCACAATGAACTAGAATCCCGAGTATGTAGTCACTGTAATAAAATGAAGAGAATCTAAATCTTGCCTTGTTAATAGGATTTATGAATGCTCTATCCTTGCTAATGCATCTAAATTAAACTATTCACTTTTCTTAAAATGTTGAATGTTTCACTAAAAAATCCCCTTTTCTAAGTTTAATCACACACAAAGAAGAATGCTTAGCAATGATTGCTTTCACAACACTATTGAGTCACATCACTTTAATGTAATAGTGTGTTGCAACATTGTTAGTTTCTTTGTTTTTAGAACTCGTGTTTTAATGTTATTTATAATTTTAGAAATCTCATCAAAAGGTCTATAACTCCATTTATATAAGGAATCATGTCCAAAACTTTGAAAATGTTCTTAATCTATGTATATTAACAACTATCATTTAATAACATTTGAAAATGGTCTAAAATATGTAAATGAATGATTAGTTAATGTAGCTAATATGTACTTTTTACACCTAATGTAATATTGTTCCATGCCACATTGATGGTTAAGTGCTACTCAACCATTCTAGTTATTATTCCCTACAAGCAAGGAATATTATAATCGGTTTGGTTTTGATATTTGTGCCACATCAATTACACATTTTTAAGATATGCTTTTATATCATGAACAACATATTTTCCTATGTTTTTATTCTACACCCTCTTATTGTTGAATTTTTTTTTTTGTTTATACGGAGGCTTGACATCTTTGGCAACAATTGAAACCTGACAAACTTGTCCGCTCTGACATCTAACCTTGGCATCCACTGCAAAGACAATTCTAACAACACTATTCTTTCTTGCCCTCCATATGTACACGGTAATACATCGTTCAACCTTGTGACATCGTATCTATCTATCCATCTCCATGCATGCAAACATGTAACACGTTGCCTTCTCAGACATGGTCATTTCATTGCTCCATTCCTCTTAATACCTATTCCTCTTCCACTTGTGCAATGTCCTAGTCATTTCAATATACGTTTCTGTTTGCTTGAAATGTAAAACGACTCCTGTAGAACTAGCATATTCGAGAGTCTACCGCCTCGTCATCACATAATCATCAAAGATTGAACACTCACCTCATCTTTCATTCCTAGTTGTAGAATATTTGAAGCTTTCTTGAATTATGCTATATAAATATCAGAGCTTCGAGCTTACAGACATAACCAAAATCAGATCTACTGCTCGCCTCCTCTTTTAGAACCTAGAACTATGGTTTAGTATCAAAATTGTATCAGTCCTTTTTAAAAATAATTCACAGGGTTTAATGTCTTAATAAAATGAGGTAGCATAGTATTCTATATTCTTATTGTAGGCCCAACAATTAACCTTTGTTACTTTAATGTAATGTACCCAAATTGGAATCTAGGCACATCAAACCAAAGCTCAACCAAAGTTGCTAAGCTATGATACCATTGTGATATTCCAACCAAGGATGGTCTGAAACACCTACTCTAAAATATATGAAATAATGCCTTTGGTCTGCTGCTACAAATTTGATAAAAATTGCAACAAGATTATTTTCCACTTCTAGATTGCAAGGAAGACACACTAACTCAAAGGGGGCAACAAAGAACCTAGAAATGGGGTTTCAGAAGGGTAGGAGACTTTGGAAGTTAGGAAAATGTTATGGAAGGTGTTGTTGGTCTCTGGAATATCAGGGTATGTAGCAGGAATGTCCGTAGAAAACTGCAGAGGTTGATTTGGTTGTTTGTGTTAGGATTTATAATCCTCCCTTGACCAAACTATCTATTAGATTATTTTAGCCCAACTTAGGAGTATTTTATTAATTATTGGGTCCAATAGTACCATTGGGTCCAATAATTAATAATCTAATAGATAGAGGCTAAAATACTAGTCACTAGAGTGTGGCATAATGGGGCCACATGTACTAGTCACTAGAGTGTGGGGAACACCGATAGAGGCTGACTGAGACTGACTGCACTTACATGCATCAGTTTAGGCGCCTCCTAGGCCAATCCCTACATTTTAGGAGACACTGGCAGTTAGTTGCTGGGAGTTGGTAACTAGTTAAGCTTAATTAATCTTCAATTACATTCAGTTAGTTCTCCTCCAATTCAGTTAGTGCTAGTTATGCATGGATGTATGTGGGAAGGCGCTAGTTTTCACCTACCACTGTAGTTAGACTGGTTTAACTGATTATAATTGATGGATTGACTGAATTAGATATATAGAGTTAACCACTTGGACTTCGATAGTGATTTAGAGATATTTAGTTAGCCATGCAGTCATATACAGTTAGAGTCAGTTGGTAGATTCGAATTCATCCCGAATGAATTTGAATTCTTCCTTATGTAACATTATTGTAACACCGAATTCTTTAATGAAGATGATACTGTAATTATCTGAGAAATACTTGTTTATTTCCTGTGAGATTTGATTTGTTCAGTGTGTATTTTTCATTCCTCTTCGCTACATAATAATTAAGAATCTGATTGCACTCATTGCTTGATAATTTAAATGGAACAACAAATCTAACATGGTATCAGAGCCATCTCAAGCAAGCTTCAAGTCTGTCTACTCTCCATTGAACACCAAAAGTATCTAGGTTTTCACAGAAGTCCCGCAAAGTGTGCCTTGCTTCCTCTGAATTTATTCAGAGTGGCAGCGCAGGCGTGACAGACCTTGAAAAAGTGTTCATGTCAAGAGGGAAGGTTTGATTCTAACATAGTTCGAATGATTTTGGTTTTGCAGTGAAATTTCTATAGGTGCTACGTAGCTTGTGTCTAGATATTATCTTTTCCAGGATGAGAATTATGGATTCTCAACCCTCCACACCTCAGATCCTAATACCCTTCAATTATGTTTATTGGAGGGAATATATGCAGTTGTCCTTGCGCAAAAAGGGCTACTTCAAGATAATACTTGGAAGGGAGACTAAGCCCCATCATCCAGTTGAGAGAAACAAGTTTCTGAACCACTTAGATGAAGCTTTCGGTTATGTATGTACTCACATATCCAGAGATCTCCTCTTTCACCTTGAAGGTTTGAGAACTCCCAAGGAAGCTTGGGAGAAGCTTGAAGTCTTGTTTGGAAAGCAAGATGAGATTCAGGGACACATTCTAGAGAACGAGTTGATAGCCTTACATCCCAGCAGTTTCGAGACCATCCAACAATTATTTGCTAAATTCAAGTTTCTTGCACTTCAATGCAGACAGTGTGGAATAGAAGAAAGGATGAGCAACATGTTCTCTCCATACTCAGCAAACTAGGCTCTAAGTATTCTGTATTTGTCTCAATCTTCCATTCCCAATTGGAAGATTCCCTCACTTGATTCCCTTGTCGAGTCCTTAATACAAGAGAAAGAGAAGTTGATCCAGATGGGAGTCATCAAGACTTCCAAAGATCAAGTCCTCCTAGTGTCAGACTCTACCAAAGCATAAGATAAAGGGAAATTTAAGGGGAAGGAACCGAAAGCAGCTAATTCAAAGCCTAAAGAGAATTAGAAAACTTCTTAAGGAGCTTCGGGCTCTAAGAAGAAAAACAAGTTTGAAAAGAAGATGTGTCCATATTGTATGAGGGGTTTTCATCCAGAAGACTCTTGCATGAAGAAGCAAGTTGACCAGCTAACTACCCTCCTCAAGTAGAATAACATTGCTCTTCCACAAAGAGCAAAGAATCTTGATGATGGAGCACATAAAGCAGATGATGAAAGGTTCCATGCCTTGAAGGATAGCCTTACTCAGTAAAAAACATATATAATTGATTCTGGAGCATCCAATCACGTGGTTGCTTCCAAATAATCCTTCTCCACCCTCATACTATCAAAGGGGCCTAAAATTCACATGGGAGATGACTCTCAAATTCCACTAGCAAGAAGAGGTTTAGTTAAAACCAAGCATGGTGAGTTAAAAAAAGTTCTCTATGTGCCCTCCCTTACAACTAATTTGTTGTCTATTTGTTAGATGACCCATATAGGCTCTCCCAAGAGAGTTACATTTGAATTAGATTCAGTCGAGATCATAGAAAAAGATACTGAAGAGCTTATAGCGAAAGGTATTGTAAATCATTCTACTAAAGCTTATAAGTTCTCACATTTTTTTCCTGTCTCACCTCCTATTGTCTCATGCTAACAACACCAACAAGATTTGGCATGAGAGATTTGACCATCTCAATTTCAAATATCTCCATCAACTCCACAATGATAAAATGGTTGAAGGTTTACCTCTCATCCAAACTTTCGATGGAGTATGTTCTGGTTTCTTGGTAGGCAAGCATCCAGAGAATAGGTATGAAGTTGGGAAGCCACATAGAGCTGCCTCTATACTTGATTTGATACATAGTGATGTGGCTGGACCTATTCCCACAAACTCCATTAATGGTTGTAGGTATTTCCTCACCTTTATTAATGATTGTTCTAGGTACTACTGGATCTACTTTATGAAATAGAAACCGTAAGTTTTTGAGATTTTAAAGTTTTTAAAGATATGGTTGAGAATAGTTTCAGTAAGAAAATCAAGTCCATATGATCTGATAAAGGAGGAGACTACATCAAAAGATAATTTTAGTATTTCTTTGAATCAGAGAGGATTCAAATGGAACACTCAGTTCCATACACACCACAACAAAATGGTGTGGATGAAAGGAAGAATAGATCACTGAAGGAGATGGAAACATGCCTTCTCCATGGTAAAAATCTCCCTCCTTCTCTTTGGGAAAAAGCTGTAAACTGTGCTTCATATTTGCAGAATAGAGTGCCTCATAAATAAGTGGTTGGAGTCACTCCATTCGAAGCATTGCATGGGAATAAACCCAATGTGTCTCCTTTGAGAGTTTTTGGTTCCAAAGCTTGGGCTAGAATACCACTTGAAAAGAGGAAGGCCTTCCAACCCAAAAGTAGCGAATGGATTTAGCTGGGATATGCAGAAGATGGAAATCATACAAGTTGATGGAGGTTGCAACTAGGAAATGCTTCATTGAGTGGAGTGTTCAGTTTGAATAAGATCATTTGTGTGATCCATCACCATCCAAAGCAAAATAAGGTATAAACACTCTTCCTCCCATTTTTGATGATGATGATTTGCTATATGTTTCAGATTCAGAGGAAGAAGATCAAGTCCAACATGATCCTGTTATTGAGGCAGAACCTCATTAGATTCTAGATCCAGATCCAACACCCATTCCAAACCATAGGCCTAAACCTAGATGGGCTCAAAATCACATTGATGCAGCTGGGGATAGTACTAGGAATCCAAAAGACAGAAGGAGAACTAGGTCCCAGTATCAGAATGAGCATGTGGCTCTTTCCCTCACAGATTCACTCCCTACAAAGTGGTGCAAGAAAATTCCAAGAAAGTACTACATGATGATAGCGAATGATCAACCACTTGGACTATAGAAGAAGAAAATTTATCATTCTCCGCCTCTTCCATCCAGAAGAAACACACATATTCATCAGTTTAGAAGAACATTGAGAGGTTCACAAGCACAGTTTCAGGATGCTGCTACACAGAAGAACCATACCGCTACATAGAGCTGCAATTTTGCAGCAAAGTTTTAACAAGTTATTTTTCTAAGGAGAAATATTCTTTCTTCTAAATATTCCTTGTATTTTCATGTTTCCTGCTTATTTTGAGGGGTTTTTTCCCATGAGCTTTTCCCCTATTTCCTCGGTTTATTAAGCAACATTTTTTTTAATCTTTTATATTGTATATGGGCAACTTTTGGCCTTGTTACTAGGGCCCGCAGTTTTCCAAGTTAGGATTTAGGGGGGTGTTAGGATTTATAATCCTCTCTTGACCAAACTGTCTATTAGATTATTTTAGCCTAACTTAGGAGTCTTTTACTAATGATTGGGTCCACTTGGCCTAATGGGGCCACATGTACCAGTCACTAGAGTATGGGGAACACCGATAGAGCTGACTGAGACTGACTGCACTTGCATGCATTATTTTAGGTGCATCCTAAGCCAATTTCTACATCTTAGGAGCCACTTGGAGTCCCAGCACCAACCTCCTTTAATTCCTGGGAGTTGGCAACTAGTTAAGCTTAGTTACTCTTCAGTTACATTCAATTAGTTCTCCTCTAGTTTATTTAGCGCTAGTTATGCATGGATGCATGTGGGAAGGCGCTAGTTCTCACCTACTTATCACCTACCACTATAGTTAGACTGGTTTAATTGATTATAACTGATGGATTGACTGAATTATACATCTAGAGTTAACCAGTCCACTTGGACTTTGATAGTGATTTAGACATATTTAGTTATCCATGCAGTGAGATACAATTAGAGTCAATTGGTAGATTCAAATTTATCCCTACTGAATTCAAAATCTTCCTTATGTAACACTATTGTATCACCGGATTCTATAATGAAGATGATACTGTAATTATCTGAGCAATACTTGTTTGTTTCATGTGAGATTTGATTTGTTTAGTGTGTATTTTTCATTGCTCTTCATTGCATAATAATTAAGAATATTATTGCACTCATTTATTGATTATATAAATGACACAAAAATTCTAATAGTTTGGAACTATGGGAGTGGAATTTAGCAATTTGGGATTATGTAGTTTCCTTGTATTCAACCCGATTTTAACCAGGTCAAATGGGATCCAATTTTCGATATGAATGTTGGATATGGACCAATTTTCTATCTAGTTTCCATATCAGTTCTCATATTTTTGATTGGATGAGCACAAGTCACCGTTTTTATCGAAATTCCAAAACTAGTCTGATTTGGGTAGTGAAAGAGCATGGGCAGGGAGGAAAGAAGGAAAGGGGAAGGATATGAAGGTTAGGACAGGGTTTTCTATAGGGTATGTCTATAGGTGGAATATTTAAATGCACATTAATGTTTAGGAAGTGACATGGGAGTGTTTGGGTGATTTGGGAGTGAGATAGGGTAGCAAGGGTGAGGGGAGAGAGATATTGTTTCTAGAATTCCAAACGGCTCAAGAGGCTTACAATTTTCTGTAGGAGTGGTATGTACATATTTCAATGATCATATTCAGCCATTATATAGGTATATGGAAACAAATTTGTCATTTACGCAATAATTAGCATTTTTAGACATAAAATGATGCACATTGAAATAGAGAGAGATGGAATGCTTCACTAGTTCAAGAATCCACTACACAATGTATTGGGACCATTTATGTTTCGAAATCATCTACCACTGAAGTCTACTTCAATTCTTCTCGGTACACCAGCATATGCAATCTATATAATTTTACCAGCTTTTGGACACAATAGGCAATAAAGAGACACAAGAGGAATCAAATGGAGATTCTGATTATTAGAAAAGGCTAGAATGGCCCATGTACACCAATAGGATTGTGCTAAGAGAAAAAATGATAGCACAACATGTAATATGAATCTCAAACCCAAATATATATAGAAATAAGAAAAGAGAATGTGTATACAATCCCAATAACTCCTGCAATGTGTAGCACAAGTATGAAAGCCTAATCCCACAAGAAGCAGCTGATAGGATCACCAAATAGATGTAAAATGGAACAAACAAATCCCTACATTAGTACTGGATCAATATAGCTCAATGAGAAGATACGAATTCCCAACTCCACTTCACCAATTCCTTGGTTACTTAGATTTAGAACTGGGCCATCACCCAACTGTTGTCAAGGGGAGCATCACCCAAGACTAGGTAGCACCAAGCTTACCATCCAAAATAACAATATTCATAAGAATTCCTTTTCCATTCACCTTTTCCTTCTTTTATACTTAAAAAGTATCCAATACCATGGGACAATGAAAACCATGTTCCATTATCACCTTTTTCCAATACCATAGAAAAATACTATAGAACACCAAAAACCATGCACTCGGTAATTATCGCTGCACTAAATTCATGTAGGTTCCTTCTAACCATTTTGACTTTCATAAATGCACCTTCTAACTTCCTTAACCTTTTCCTTGTGCATCCTTTGACCCAATTAATTAGCTAATTTTCTCCAATTAGATGTAATAATTATTTGGGCTAATTTTTCCATTAATCCAGAATAATATTCTCCTTAGCCAATAATTATAATTTTTGAGCTTTAATAATATTACTGGTTAATTTCCCCAATTAAATTATTTCTCCTTATTTGTCACTATTAATCATTTTTCTAAGATGACTTAGGCAATTTTTTAAACCATGAAAAATATGGGGCCATGACATTTAATGTGGTTGTTTCTTTCGAGCACTTTGGACACCTTGGTGGGCGCTAACAAAACCAACAACAACAGCTAAGGCACCAAAGCACCAACAAATGTAATAATATTTTGGGATAAAAGGGCCCTAACTACTTCTATCAAATATATGATCCCGGTGGTTTGTTTCCTGATCATATTCATTTCATACCTTTTCCTTTATGCTATTGTCTTTCTTTTTCTTAATGAACCTGTATGGCATTAACAAATAGATATTGTTTAATTCAAAAACTTATGCCTTTGTTACATACTCAAAAGACATTAAAGGATTAACAGTAGAAATTCAGATTATTATTGACAATGCTATTTATGATTAACTATGGTCAAATTTGACACTTACCCGATTATTTCAAGACGCAACATTCATATATATATATATATATACATACATACACTTGCTCGCTTGATGTTATTTTTCCATTGACTAACTTGTTCAATGTTTGAGATCCTCTGTTACACTTTTTGTGAGCATCAGTTTTAATTTCTTTTGAGATATCGAAGTACAGTGTGATGGATTTCATTAACAAGATTATAGAGAAATTGAGACGACAATGGTGTAATTTAAGAGTTGTATATTACTTTCATAGAACCATTCGTAATAAGGAGGACCTTACAAAGCATCTATAATGTGATTTTTTTTAAAACAATAATTTTATAATGTGAAACTCATTTTTTTAAACAATAATTTTTTGAACACTGCAAAATCCTATTCATATTAATCTTGGTGATGAGGAGCATTCATTACTCAACCATGTGCCTAGCTTGTGAATTGTCTATTGAATCAAGTAATTTAGACATCCTTTGTTCATATCAGAGAACTCTCTGAGTTTCATTTTTTGTTTCTTCATGTACAATTTTGAATACCAATTTTTATTTTTTATTTTTTTTTATGCAGAATGCAAAATGTTGAAGAGAACCCAAAAACATAAAGCACAAGTAAGAAAATGAACAAACCAACCATTTCTATACATGTTGTCCTTAGCTTGAAAGAACATAGTTTCCAAACAAAAAGATAAATTATTGCTCTCATAAGCAAAACCAAAAATGAAAAAGTATTACTCTAACCCTAACCATGAGATCGAACAAGCAAAATACCTCACCATTCCAGCCGTCCACCATAAAAAAGATAGAGTTCTCGGTATGAAACCAACTGCTTTTCAGAATTTTATTGTTAGCAAAGCTATACTTGCGTAAATTTTTTAAAGTCTTACAGGATTCATTTACCGAACCTACATATCATTTGAACTTGTTCACAATTTTTTTTATAGCTTTAGATGATAAATAGAGAATATTTTGAATTTAACCTTCTGTCTCTACACTGTCTAACCCTAATTGCACTTAGAGCTTGGTGGTGAGACTCATGTTGTATTCCAGAAAGCACTAGATATTCATAAATCAACTAGTTGTACGTCAGGGAACTCTACAAAGAGATTTTCTTCAAACCCTTTTCTCTATCAGTGTAGCAATACAGTTCTAAATACACTAGGTGGAGGACACTGGACATTCCTTGTAATGACAGACAAGTCTTCCACAAATCAGACGTAGTAATTACCGAATTTTGCAGTAGCTATGCAGAAGAATTAATCTACGAAGATGCCAAAACTTCAAAACTGCAAAGTGCCACATAGCTAAACACCCTGGTTGCTTCAGATTCGATGACTTATGGAGGAACTACCTTCATTGATGGGTAGACGAAACCACATTTCTCTGTAATGAAAACATAAATACATGATCAACAGTCCATGGATGGATACGAGGATTCCAACCTTTGTGCATGTATTAAACGTGTCCTACGTGTTAGTGCTAGAAATTGTTCTCAAAATACAGAAGAACAAGCCAACACAATCTCAATAAACTCAATTAAGTAAAATAGGTATTCTAGGGTTTTGGTTGTACAGTTTGAAGACAAGAGGGAAAAAATTCATAAGACGAAAGCAAACACTAAATCATGAGCATTTGAATGACTAAGATGCATAACATATAAACCATAATCCAAACAGAATAATCACAGTACTGAGTTTCACCCATAGTTAGCAAGCATTTCAAGCATAAAAACTTTAAACAAGAAATGAATATACCAACTGAGTAATTAACACAAATTAGAAATGAAACCAGTCAAAAGTCTAAAAGGGCATATAGTTGCATATATTTCATAATTCAGTCATAAAAAAACACATAAGAGTCTTTACACTTAGCTCATAAACCACAGCCTGATAGCCTCCCCTCGCAACAAAAATCGAACCCTTGGTCCTTTCCCTGACTTACATTTATTTTGTTCCTTCAAAAAACAGTTACATAACTAAACCAAAACTACTTTTAGGTCATCTATCGAATTGTTCAATATAAACTATCATTATACAAAAATGAAATAACTTTTTCAAAATAATTAATAACTGCTCTTCTTAAAGTACTTTACAAGTCTTTTGCTGCCTCAACTAAAAGAGCAATTCCGTCTAAAGCCTGAGCTTTCCTTCTAGCTCTTAGGTGGTCTGCTTCCAATTCCGCAACTCTCTTTGTTAACTCGTCATTCTACTGTGTCAGCTCCTGGATAGTTTTCCTTAGTTCTGTAAATTGATTCTCTGTCTGTCTTTTTCTTTTAAGAGCCTCTTTGAAAACTGCAATCAATTCCTGATAGTGACTGTTCACTTCTTCCAAGTCTTCTCTAAGTCTCCTATTTGCAGTCACTAATCTTTCATTAGTTTCATGCATATATTCAATTTGATGCTTGTATTGATTAATGCTCCTTTGTAGATTTTCCTTTTCAGAATCAATACATTTATCTTCTGATATTGGTTGCAACCCTTCTGGAATCCATGGTATTTTCAGCTTCTTGTATATTTCTTCATCCTCCTTCATATGCTCTGTCAAGGTCATAGGAATCTCTGAATGTTCTTCAGCTTCAATACTGCACTGAGCTGCTTCTTCAATTTCCTATTTTTTCTCCATACAAGAACTCTTTATATCATTTTGCTGCTGTTCTTGAATCATCTTATTTCGAACCTCTATGAATATGTCTGAGATCTTAGTATCAGTGAAGATTGGTTTATCTTTTGAAACTATTGGTTTTTTACCCTTTATAAATTCTTTGTTTTCATCTTCACTATCTTCCAATTTCTCCTGAGATGATGAATCTTCTATTACTGTAACATTATTCTTAGCTAGCTTGGGATTTAATGAATCTTCTATTACTGTAACATTATTCTTAGCTAGCTTGGGATTTAATAGCTTCTTCATATTTAACCTGAGCTTGTTCTTTGGCCTTGTCTTGGTCCTACAGATTGCTCCAACCTCTCCTAAAATTTTTAGAACTTTCCCTTGATGAGTTATTGAAGCTAGTTCAACAACCTTCATTCTTTTCCTTCGTGACACTGTCTCCTCTTCAAAATGGGTGTGTATTTCTTATTTAGAATGAACCCTAGCTTCATGAGTAGTAGGAACCCTAGCTTCATCAGATAAGGATTTTTCATCATCTTTAGAGAGTACTATAATAGGGATCTGTTTCTATTCTTTAACATCTTCCTTTACAATTTGGTTCAGTTCTTCAGGAGAAGCATCTTCTACAGGCTCAACTTCCTTCAACTCTGACTTTGAAACTTTGTTTTCCTCAACATTAATTTGCTATTCAAGTTCAATGTTTTCATCTTCCTGATTCAAATATTTTCCTGGTTCACCAGTTTCTTCATCTTTGACTGTGACTTTCTTTTTAAGTTTCTTGATCAGACTCTGACCTTTGTCTAACTGTCTCTTCTGAGACTGCTCTTCCTTCTCTGTTTGGAAACCAGACCAAACAAGAAGTATTCCCATGTCTTCTCTCTTTTCTGCAATACAGTGCTTATAATCAACTTTATAAGCCCATGATGAAATACTGATTGTTTGGTGTGATCCTAATGTTCTTTCACCCTACTAGACATTTTCTGTAAACTTTTCAAGAAGAAGAATGGGAGATTCATTTTGGATTCATGGCTGAGATGTTGAAGGAATCTAAAATGATACTTAAACACAAAAGCAAATCTCCCTTCGCAAGTGATATAGCTTTGTAAAATTTTGATAGGCTCTATCCATTCTGGTTTAATCTTTTGAATAGGTACTCCCTTTCCCCAATATGCTACTACACCTAGAAGTAGATATCTCTGAGCATCGAAAGTGAAAGGCACCCTTTTGAACCAGAATTCACCCTCATCTAAAATTCCTGTTGCTTCTACTAGTAATTCCCTAGTCGTTTTAAACTTCAAAGTATCAAAAGACACTACATCCTTATCCAAACATTGAGCAATTTTGTAAGAAACGTCTGAGTGATAACCTTCAATCTTTTAAAAAAACACTAACCACCCTGCTTCTGCAAACAGTTTTACACAATCTGTAAAGGTTTGAACCCAACTCATGTCTAAAGGTTTTGCTTTATTAGTCTTACCACTCTTTTTCATTTTGAACTATTTCCAAATATCTTTTGTCCACAAAACACACTCTGACTTTCTTCAAGTTTTGATAAACTGACAGACAATACTCTATAGGGGAACCTAAGAACCCTAAATTGAACTCTCTCGTTTAACTGATAAATACTTTCATTTCTTGGCCGAGAATTCATCATTTAGTATGGATTAGGTTTAAAAACTAATAATCTGCCATCAATTTTGTCATTAGTTTTCTTCTTAGAAAAAAACCAAATTTATGAACCATGGTAACGATTCATAGCCTACTTTTCAAAATGACTAATCCAGTTGCTGGAATCGTGTCTTCTTGACTGTCAGGTGTCCAATTGCATTCCCCATTCTTCTTTGACCACTTTGATAACTCCAAACAACTGCTCCTCAAAGCCCTAATTTTTTTCCCTGTTTCAAAATTCTGATTACAAAGTGCTGATTTTTCGCCACGACCTTCATCTGCTCTAGGTGCACTTCAGGGAATACATGATTCAAGGCACATTTGTCTCATTATGTTCAACCATCATTATTCCATCACCTCTGTAACAGACCGCCGTGATTTTCCCTCATGATGATATTTACACCTGTCACAATGATTATTCTAAAATAAACACGTATCAAATCCATCACCCAGTATGATTGACATCTTATGTGTGAGAATTTCAAAGAAAACTGAACCAGAAATGATGATTTTTGAACTGCGTGACTTTCTTGTAACGCATGTGTGCATTTTTTTAGGCTTGTGCTACAAGAAAGTCTAAGTTAATGATTTGCAAAAATTAAACTCATGATAAAGGTTTAAACTCGGTTTAGGAACTTTAATCAAGATTTTATGTTTTTTTTAGACCTTTTAATCG
>LPNX010952792.1:192231-227067 GCA_001517045.1 Pseudotsuga menziesii | reverse complement strand
TTTTTCAAAATAATTAATAACTGCTCTTCTTAAAGTACTTTACAAGTCTTTTGCTGCCTCAACTAAAAGAGCAATTCCGTCTAAAGCCTGAGCTTTCCTTCTATCTCTCAGGTGGTCTGCTTCCAAGTTTGCAACTCTCTTTGTTAACTCCTCATTCTGCTGTGCCAGCTCCTGGATAGTTTTCCTTAGTTTTGTAAACTGATTCTCTGTCTGTCTTTTTTTTAAGAGCCTCTTTGGAAACTGCAATCAATTCCTGATAGTGACTGTTCACTTCTTCCAAGTCTTCTCTAAGTCTCCTATTTGCAGTCACTAATCCTTCATTAGTTTCATGCATATATTCAATTTGATGGTTGTATTGATTGATGCTCCTTCGTAGATTTTCCTTTTTAGAATCAATACATTTATCTTCTGATATTGGTTGCATCCCTTCTGGAATCCATGGGATTTTCACCTTCTTGTATATTTCTTCATCCTCCTTCATATGCTCTGTCAAGGTCATAGGAATCTCTGAATGTTCTTCAGCTTCAATACTGCACTGAGCTGTTTCTTCAATTTCCTCTCTTTTCTCCATACAAGAACTCTTTATATCATTTTGCTGCTGTTCTTGAATCATCTTATTTCGAACCTCTATGAATATGTCTGAGATCTTAGTATCAGTGAAGATTGGTTTATCTTTTGAAACTATTGGTTTTTTACCTTTTATAACTTCTTTGTTTTCATCTTCACTATCTTCCAATTTCTCTTGAGATGATGAATGTTCTATCACTGTAACCTTCTTCTCAACCATCTTGGAATTTAATAGCTTCTTTATATTTAACCAAAGCTTGTTCTTTGGCCTTGTCTTGGGCCTCCAGCCTACTCCATCCTCTCTTAACATTTTCAGAACTTTCCCTTGATTAGTTATTGAAGCTAGTTCAACAACCTTCATTCTTTTCCTTCGTGACACTATCTCCTCTTCAAAATGGGTGTGTATTTCTTGTTTAGAATGAACCGTAGCTTCATCAGTAGTAGGAAACCCAGCTTCATCAGATAAGGATTTTTTATCATCTTCAGAGGGTACTGTAATAGGGATTTGTTTCTATTCTTTAACATCTTCCTTTACAATTTGGTTCAGTTCTTCAGGAGAAGCATCTTCTACAGGCTCAAATTCCTTCAACTCTGACTTTGAAACTTTGTTTTCCTCAACATTAATTTGTTGTTCAAGTTCAATGTTTTCATCTTCTTGATTCAAAGATTTTCCTGGTTCACCAGTTTCTTCATCTTTGACTGTGACTTTCTTTTTAAGTTTCTTGATCAGACTCTGACCTTTGTCTAACTGTCTCTTCTGAGATTGGTCTTCCTTCTCTGTTTGAAAACCAGACCAAAACAAGAAGGATTCCCATGTTTTCTCTCTTTTCTGCATTATAGTGATTATAATCAGCTTTATAAGCCCATGATGAAATAATGATTGTTTGGTGTGATCCTGATGTTCTTTCACCCTACTAGACATTTTCTGTAAACTTTTTAAGAAGAAGAATGGGAGATTCATTTTGGATTCATGGCTGAGATGTTGAAGGAATCTAAAATGATACTTAAACACAAAAGCAAATCTCCCTTCACAAGTGATATAGCTTTGTATGATTTTGATAGGCTCTAGCCATTCTGGTTTAATCTTTTGAATAGGTACTCCCTTTCCCCAATCTGCTACTACACCTGGAAGTAGATATCTCTGAGCATCAAAAGTGAAAGGCAGCTTTTTGAACTAGAATTGACCCTCATCTAAAATTCCTGTTGCTTCTGCTAGTAATTCCCTGGTCAGTTTAAACTTCAATATCAATAGACACTACATCCTTATCCAAACATTGAGCGAATTTGTAAGAAACTTATGAGTGATAACCTTCAATCTTTTAAAAAAACACTAACCACCCTGCTTCTGCAAACAGTTTTGCACAATATGTAAAGGTTTGAACCCAACTCATGTCTGAATTGTTTTCTCTATTAGTCTTACCACTCTTTTTCATTTTGAACTATTTCCAAATATCTTCTGTCCACAAAACACACTCTGACTTTCTTCAAGTTTTGATAAACAGACAGACAATACTATATAAGGGAACCTAAGAACCCTAAACTGAACTCTCTCATTTAATTGATAAATACTTTAATTCCATTGACTGAGAATTCATCATTTAGTACGAATTAGGTTTAAAAACTAATAATCTGCCATCAATTCTGTCATTAGTCTTCTTCTTAGAAAAAACCCAAATTTATGAACCTTGGTAATGATTCGCAGCCTACCTGTCGAAATGACCAATCCAGCTGCTGGAATCATGTTTTCTTGACTGTCAGGTGTCCAATTGCATTCCCCAATCTTCTCTGACCATTTTGATAACTCCAAACGACCGCTCCTCAAAGCCCTAATTGTTCGCCCTGTTTCAAAATTCCGATTACAAAGTGTTGATTTTTCGCCACGACCTTCATCTGGTCTACGTGCACTTCAGGGAATACGTGATTCAAGGCGCATTTGTCTCATCATGTTCAACCATCATTATTCCATTACCTCTGCAACAGATTGCCATAATTCGCCCTCATGATGATATTCACACCTGTCACAGTGATTATTCTAGAAGAAACATGTATCAAATCCATCACCCAGTATGATTGACATCTTATGTGTGAGAATTTCAAATAAAACTAAACTAGAAATGATGATTTTTGAACTGCACGACTTTCTTGTAGCGCATGTGTGCATTTTTTTAGGCTCACGCTACAAGAAAGTCCGAGTTAATGATTTGCAAAAATTAAACTCATTATAAAGGTTTAAACTTGGTTTATGAATTTTAATCAAGATTTTACGTTATTTTTTAGACCTTTTAATCCTTATAAGCCTTTTATAAGCCCTCTAACTATGAAATCAAACCAAAAAAAAAAAACATGCAAGTTAAAGGAAAAGGATTAAAACTATCCTAAGAAACAAATTTTTCTAGGAGTAATGAATTAAAACCAAGCTTCAAAACATAAACAAAAGCATTAAAAGATGGAAAACAAAAACATGATCTAACACTATGGGATTTTGATTTTCCACAATATATCATAATGATCAAGTGTGAACACTTCATAGTAAGTGCTATAAGTATAATGTGTTAATTCATCTGGCGATGATTCATTTATATAAATGTTACATGGTCTAAGGCATGTATAAAATGTCGATATATCTCCAATGTTTTTGACCAAGATCTCAGAGAATCAACATCCCCCCCTCCTCTGTGCCTAAATGATCATTGTTTCCTTCAATGTTCGAGGGTTAGGTAATAGACCCAAAAGAGATGCTCTGAAGTGTTTCTTAGAAAAGACTAAGTCGTGTGTTTTACTGTTTCAAGAGACAATGACAAATAGGGTCTCTACTTGTGATTTCTTCCTGAAATTGAAACCATCTTGGAGTGTTTCATCTTGGTATTCAAATGGAATGTAGGGTGGTACGTTGGTGGCCTGGAAACCCCCAGTGGAAAATTTCAAAGCTTTTATTTTCGATGCTGGTATTATGGTGGAAGTTCATTTACTTGGTTTTTTGAAGTTTATCAGGATTCTAAATATCTATGCTCCATATAGTAGAATAGTGGAGTACTTGGAAAGTATCTTCCAGTAGGATATCTTGGATGATATATCCCTTATTGTGGTTGGGAACTTCAATCTCACGTTATCGTCAGATGAAGTTTCGGGGAGATGGAAAAATAGATGATCCTATTTATGAGCTTTTCAAGGATAAATTGGAAGAGGTGCATCTAGGTTTACATTGTTTTGAATGTGGTCTGTCCTACTTGGTCAAATGAGAGGTGTGGCGATGCGAGTCGTGCTAAGAGATTGGACAGGTTCCTCATGGCCGAGGATCATTGTGATGCTTTTGAAAAATACAAAACTTGGTCTCATTCCTTGGGGTTTTTCTGATCATAAGGCCGTGTTGCTGCAAATTGATTTTGACAAGAGCAAGGTTCAATACCCCTTTAAATTTAACCCTATCTGGATGGAGGACACAAAATTTTGTGACCTTGTCAGAGAAAAATGGTAATCTTTGTCAGGTTTTCACTGTTCTTCAGTTATGTTTGGTTTGATGATAGGTTGAACAAACTGAAACTTGAAGTTCAAAGTTGGGAAACACTGAAAAAGGATGAAGCTCGCAAGGAATTGGAGGAAATCGATTCTAAAATCCATTCTCTTACCGGTGTGGTGGACGAGCTCTTCTTCCCTTTTGATAGGAAAAAGAGACTCAGTGAATTGGAAACAAAACATATTTTTTTACTTAAGGAAAAAGAAGAGACTCTTCACCAGAAAAGTAGAGCGATATGGCTCACGTCTAGGGACAATAACTCAAGGTTTTTTCACAGATTTGCTAATAAAAGAAGGTTGACAAACACAATTTGGGAAATTAATTCCAATGAGGGTGATTTATGTATTGAACAATATTGTATGAGAAAGGCTGCTACCGATCATTACAAGTCTCTGTTCTCCCATCCCCGAGGACTAAACTTATTGGAACATATGTCTACTTCATGGAATTTCCCCTGCTTTTTCATTGATGAAGATTGCATTGCTGTTGATAGACCAATGAATAGTGCTGAGGTTAAACATACTTTGGATTTGTTTGGGAAGGATAAGAGTCCAGGCCCCGATGGCTAGACTATTGAGTTTTATAGACATTTTTTTGATCTTTTTGGGTAGGGGATCATGGAGATGGTGGAAGAGACTAGGTCTCAAAGGAAAATCAATGAGACCCTGAACTCTATGTATCTCACTCTCATTCCAAATAAGGATCTCCCTGATTATTTCAATGATTTTTGGCCTATATGTTTATTTAATTTGCTTTATAAACTAATTTCTAAGATTAGTGCTGAAAGGATGAAGCCGTTTTTGGAAAATTTTATTTCTGTTGAACAATTTGCTTTCTTGCTGGATAGACAAATCACTGATGTAGTTGGGGTGGTACAGGACTGCTTACATTATACCAAAGTTGGAAAAAGACTACTTTCTTTCTACAATTGGATCTTATGAAGGCCTATGATTGTGTGGATTGGTCATATCTAATATTTATTATGGTTCAAATCAAATTGTCCCCAAACTTGGTTGAATGGAGTATGAGTGCTGTTTCATCTTCCCATTTTGTTGTGCTTGTCCATGGAGTGCCATCTGAAACCTTTAAGAGTAACAAAGGTTTAAGGAAAGGTTGTCTGCTATCTCCCTATATGTTCATTTTGGCTATCAAAGGTCTTAGCCTTCTTATCAGCTGAAAAAAAACTGAAAATATTTTTTTAGGGCTAAATGTTTCTAGATGGATGTCTATATCCCATATTCTGTTTGTTGACGATGTGTTCATTATCGATGGTGGTTCACTGGAGGAATGGAAACATCTTTAGTCTTTATTATTGTGTTTCCGCAAAGCATTTGGACTTGAGGTAAGCTTAAAAAATTCCTTCGTTTTATACTCTATTATGGACTCGGATTTAAAGGATTCTATGTTTAATTTATTCCCCTACAATTATGGCATTATTGACAAGGGTTTTAGATATTTGGGGTTTTTCATCAAGCCCAATGGTTATCCAGAAAAATTAGCAACGATTCCTTTCGCTATCTATCTTTAGGTGTTAGATTGGTCCTGATCAAATCCATTTTACAAGGGATTCTTGTGTATTGGATGTCTTTATTCTCTCTCCCAAATTTGATCTTATAAAAAATTAGAGCCAAACTCTTCGAGTTTCCTTGGTCGGGAAATTTCACCTGATATTGTGGGAAAATTTATCCCTCCCTCTTGATCTCCGAGGCTGGGGCTTAAAACATTTAGTTTATTTCAATTCTGCTATGTGTGCTAAATTTCTACGGAGATGTTTATTCTGTAAAGGCTAGTAGGGAAATCTAATTAAAGCCAAATACTTCAAAGGGATGGACCCTATTGATTGGATCATAAAATGATTTGGAACAAAGGATGGTGTTTCGACCATTTGGAACAGTTTGGTAAATTTTTTCCCAATTATCTCCAACAATCTAAGTTGGCAGGTAGTTAGGGGCATACAAGTTCAGTTGGGAATTGATCTGATCTGTGGTGTGGGGGATAAATCATTAATCTCCCATGATTTTTTGGTTGAATTGCATAGTAGAAATATGTTTGTATTGAAGGACATTCAACAGGAGTGAGGTATAAATTATTGGGAAGATTCAATGGCTTTGGGGCTGACAAGTAGGAATGCTAAAGAATGGGATATGTATTATTCTTTCCTGAATCAAGGAAATACCACACTCTCTGATTCTGTCGATAAGTTGGTTTGGTAATTCAACCCAAGAGAAGGACACATGACTGCAAAGCTTACGTATCGATCTATTATCTCAATGCATTGTTTAGACGAGTCTGAATGGTGGACGCAGTGGCTGTGGAAAGGATCTATCCCTTTAAAAGTTAAAATTTTTACATGGCTGTGTTTGAAAAACAAGATTCAGACTTGGGAGGTCTTGCATGGCAGAGGATTCAAGGGGACGAGAAGATGTCCTTTGGGCTTCACAAACATTGATTCGGTTTCACATATGTTTGGTGATTGTGCCTTTTTTTATAGATCTATGGTTATTGCTCATGAATTTCCTCAAGATCGAGCATAGATGGAATGATGTTACTGTGGCTAATCCGGATTTATGCAGGAACACAACAGAATACACAAATAACCATAGAAACAAATATGCAGCAGAAATAACACTTCATTTCATTCATCAATAACTAAAACTCGTTTACATACAGAATGGAAATAAACTAGCTAGAGTGCTGGTAGCTTATCTCCGAGAAGAGATGTGGCGGCTACATGCCTTTGAACTCTGTGTTACAATGAGGCTCAAAGGCCTATATATTATTGAGAAAAAATGGAAACCCTACACATCCAAAAACCTAGCCCTAGGAGGTGAAACACCTTAATGTGGGTCCCGTTGGGTAACTTGGTACATCAATTTCCCGGGGTTGTAACTTTAGCATACTACCTCCATTTGACGCGCATGATAGATCGTTAGAAAGATCTATTTAAGGACTACATCCGTAAACAACAAATGTTAAGTTCAAAATGGACTCATATTTGCTCGACCATTCGATGCCAAAAAAACGTCGTTTAGGGCCTCAAAACAGCTACGAAAGTTTAGGACCCGAAAAACTGCCAAAAATAGTAAATTGTGCTACAATTAAGGAAACTGGAAAACTGAAAGAAACAATGGTGGGGGTCCAATAGGAATAGGTGGGTGGCCACCAATATCCTCCTGGATCATTCCTCCCCCCTTAGGAAGCAATGGTCCCCATTGCGTTGAGTTCCTCCATGAGATGAAGGAACTTCTATTGAACTTGGTCCCTGGTGAGCCACTTTCCCTGGTGAAGGAGTTGGCCTGCTTTAACAACTTGATATAGCTAGATCTTCTGCTGGTGGGTGTTCTTGATATGTGTGTCCATAATCTGATCAGTTGTGGCTTGTTCCATGCATTCAGGGTTTAACTCTGTTGGTGTGAGTTGTTTTGTCACGTCTGATGTGTCCAGTAGAGGTGGAAAGTAAGGTTGAAGGCGGTCCAAATTGAACACTGGGTGCAGAACAAGGAATGTTGGAATACTGAGCTCAAAGGCATTGTACCCGAAAACCTTGGTGATGGTGTATGGCCCATATCGGAGTGGGTGAAGCTTGCAGTGGGTTCCAGCGAGGCGCTCCTTCTACAGATGTAGCCACACTTTGTCGCCCACCTGGAAGTTGTGTTGCACCTGATGCTGATCATGTCATTGCTTGTACTTAGCATTGGATCTATCCAATATGTCATGAACCTGTTGGAGAATGTGCTGAATGCACTTAATGAAGTTGTTTTTCTTGGAAACTTCAGACCAGATATGAGCTGAATCAGCCTGAGTAGCTGTAAATGGCATGGCTACATCAATGGGACATAGTGGTTGGAATCCCAAGCCCACCTGAAAGGGGTTGTGGTTGGTTGAGCTATGGAGGGATCAGTTATAGTTGTGTTGTACATAGGGGAGGATCTCATCCCATGTGCGTGGATGCTTTGAGTTGTACATGTGCAAAATGTGTACGATCATCCGGTTGATGACCTCTGTCTGGCCATCAATATGGGGATGGAAAGATATGGACTTTGTGAGCTTGGTGTCTAGCATCAACCATAGGTTAGACCAGAATGTACTAAGGAACCTGCTGTCCTGGTCTGAGATTATAGACTTTGGGATCCCAAAGTGTACCCTCACTCGTTCAAAGAAGAGTTTAGCAGTGGATTCTGCTGTGATATTATTCTTGCAAGCCGCCGTTATGGCCATCTTTGAGAATCTGTCATTGCTTGTATGATCATCCGGTCCGCTGTTATGGACATCTTTGAAAATGTGTACGATCATCCGGTTGATGACCTCTGTCTGGCCATCAATATGGGGATGGAAAGCTATGGACTTTGTGAGCTTGGTGTCTAGCATCAACCATAGGTTAGAACAGAATGTACTAAGGAACCTGCTGTCCTGGTCTGAGATTATAGACTTTGGGATCCCAAAGTGTACCCACACTCGTTCAAAGAAGAGTTTAGCAGTGGATTCTGCTGTGATATTCTTCTTGCAGGCCGCCGTTATGGCCATCTTTGAGAATCTGTCAATGACCACGAACACGTAGTTGTTGCTGTGCTTAGTAGAAGGAAGGACTAACATGTAATCCATGGAGATGGATTCCCAAGGTCGACTAAGGGTAGGCAACGAAGTATAGAGGCCTTGCTTCTTGATGGATGGTTTGGCAATGGAGTAGGTAGTGCAGGATCAGATGTACTTCCCGATGTCCTATCGAAGGTTCGACTAATAGAAATACTTTTGTAGTACTGCCACTATTTTCTTGACCCTGAAATTCCCAACGACCCGACTGTAGTGCGCTTCCCAAATCATCTTGGCACGCTCGCTTGAAGGAACACAAAGGTGTCCCATGTGACATAGTAGTACATCCTGGAGGTGAAATTTTGGAACTTGGTTTCCCTCCAAGAGCGTTTGGTATGTTGTGGTTGAATTCAGGATCACTCTTGTAGAGAAGCGGCCAATCAGAATTCTAGTGCTCACAAGAGTTGAGCATGGTCATTATCACCATGATCGGTGGTCAGCTGAGGTAGTCTGCAACATTGTTGGTGCTTCCCTTCTTGTACTTGATGTTCAAATGAAACTATTGTAGATATGTGGACCACTTCTGATGGCGATCATTCTGTAACTTCCCTTATGTCTTCATGAACTACAGGGGTCGGTGGTTTGTGTGGATGTTCGTTTCCTTCCCCAAAATGTAATGCTTCCACTGTCGGCAAGCCTGTAAAATGGAATACATATCTTTGTCATAAGTGGGATATTTGCGGACTGTGTTGGACAGTGTCTCACTGTGATATGCCACTGGATGCCCTTGCTGAGTAAGGACTGACCCAATAGCATAGTCAGAGGCATCTGTCTCTATCTCAAATGGTTGTTGCAAGTCTAGTAATGTGAGCACTAGGGCATAGAAAAGGCGATGTTTCAATTCTGCAAATGCCTTCTGCTGAGTTTCCGACCAAAAGAATTTTGCTTTCGCTCCTCCCTTGGTGACTTGACTCAAGGGCCAAGTGATATGAGAGAATCCCAACACGAACCTGCGGTAGAAATCAGCAAGGCCCAGAAAGCTGCGAAGTTTTGTTAGAGTAGTTTGGGTTGGTCAATCTTGAATGACTTGGATCTTGGTTGGATCCACATGCACCCCACAGTCATCAATAATGTATCCCAAATACTGAACCTAGGTCATGCCAAAAGTGCACTTGTCCAAATTGCCACACAACTTGTGTTGCCGCAATGTTTGGAGGACCTATCGGATGTGGTGGAGGTGCTCTTCCCAAGTCTGGCTGAAGATCAGGATGTCATCCAAGTACACTACTACAAATGAGTTGGTGAATGGCCGCAAGATGTCATCCATCAGTCTCATGAAGGTTGCAAGAGCATTTGTCAGCCTGAAAGGCATGACCAACCATTTGAAAAGGTCCTCCTTGGCTTTGAAGGCAGTCTTCCACACATCGGTCGGTTCGATCGGTACCTGGTGATACCCAGAATTTAAGTCGATCTTGCTAAAATATTTCGCCCCTTTAAGCTGGTCCAGGAGGTCATCAATCCGTGGGATCGGGTACCTATTCTGGACAGTGATCTTGTTTAGTGCCCGATAGTCAATACAGAGTCTCCAAGTACCATCCTTCTTCTATACCAACACGATTGGGCTCCCACAGGGCGATGAACTTGGCCGGATGTGACCCTTCTATAGCAGCTCCTGAATTTGCCTCTTGGTTTCATCATTCTCCAGAACAGAGTGGCGATAGATCGATCCATAGGGCAGCAGCGCACCTCGGGTCAGATCGATGGGATGCTTAACTTGACAGTGAGAGTCACCTTGGTGGGTGAGGTGAATATGTCTCGGTACTCCTCCATGACCTTGTCCATTTGTTGTTGTCATGCAGAGGGGCCTTGTCTGGAGGTTGTGGCCATGATCTTCTTCTTGCCCTGAGGGCAGATCATCAAGAAAACAAACTTCCCTATTTTGGAAATGAGCTTATTGCATTGTTTTGTAGTAACCAAAGAGATAGCGGTAGGGGGTGGTACCTTTGGTATCCTGTACAAATTATTTCCCAACGTAATAATAACAGTGCAAGGTCGGGACTCATACACAACATGTCACTTCCATAAGTATGGTTGACCTAATAATAGATCACAAACATCAAGAGGAGCAATATCACATAATACCTCATCGATGAAGGGCTTGATGCTGTAGGGAAGGTGGCACTGCTGGCTGACACAAAAATCTCGCCCTTGGTGAAACCACCTGATGGTGTATGGTTGCAGGTGTACTGTGGTCGGAAAACCCAACCGCTTCATGACCTTTGCTGAAATCAGGTTCTTTTGTCTCCCACTGTCGATAATGAACTGTAGCGGGGAACCCTTTACCCACATCTAGGAGTGAAAAAGACACTCCTCCTCCTCTGAATCTTTTGGTTCTTCCTTTTGGATCTTCATGGTGGCAATAGTGGCATTGGGCTCTACATCGATAATATTCTTCCCTCTGTCATTCCCTTTCTTGGTTTCTGCTTCAGTGTCATAGTATGTATCTGATTCAGAAGCCTTTATCTCGGCCACCAGTGAATGCTTAGCCCGACACTCACTTGTGTTGTGAGTGGGGCTCTTATGGAACTCACACCACTTTCCCACTTCCTTCTTTGGCTTTGCAGTTTTTCTCTTTGCTTGCAGCTTTGGCAAGTTTTCTTGAGTCTCCATGCCTTAGCTGTGTCCTTGGTTCTATGGTTTGGGGGCACCTTTCCCTTGCTTCTGATTCGCAGATCCAAAGTCTCGCTTTTTCTGTTAGAATTTTTGCTCAATTTTGGCAGCATACTGATATGCTGTACCAAGCAAGGAGATGTCGAGGAACTCCATTTCCTCTTGAATGTATCTGTGTAGACAACTGCGATACTTCAGCACCAAATGTTTCTCTGAATATTTGATACCCAACTTGGTGCGCAGGGTATGGAACAGATTCGTTAGTTCATGCACACCTTGTTCTCTTTGTTTCCGCAGTGTAGTCCATTGGATGCACTTGTCCTCATAGCTCCTCACCGGATAATATTGTCCCTTTATGGCATCTCATAAAGAATTCCAAGTGGGTATGGCTGAGAACAGAGAGGGTTCCTCCTCATCCTTTCTCTCACAGTAGGTTTCCCACCAGTCCTTGACATGGGGGGCGGCTTTGAGTAGGGAAAAGGTAATATTTTCTCGGTCAGAAAAGTCATGAACCAAGAAATATCCTTCTAATAGATTCAACCATTTATCTACGGTGTCTGCATCTATTCGACCATCAAATATGGGAACGTTGAAGTTTACTTGTACCTTAAAAGGGGTTGCACCTCCAGAGTGGCTGCCAGATGCAGATGCGCTGCCAGTGGGAAGTTGTTGAAGGATCTGGGTGAAGTTATCCATCATCGCGTTCCTTTTTTTTTCAAGGGCCTCCTTGAGCAACATTTTGATAGGATCTTTTGTGCCCTCGTCTTTCCTTTCGTCCCCCATGGGTGGCCGTTGGGATTTGCGAGGTTGATCTTGCAAAGGTTCAACCAGATCAAGCCCTAACTCTTTATACCTCGCCCTCGTTGGGGACATGCAAAGAAGGATCGAGAAAGAGAAGATTTCTCTGATACCACTGATCCAGATTTATGCAAGAACGCAACAGAATACACAAATAACCATAGAAACAAATATGCAGCGGAAATAACACTTCATTTCATTAATCAATAACTGAAACTTGTTTACATACATAATGGAAATAAACTAGCTAGAGTGCCGGTAGTTTATCTCTGAGAAGAGATGTGGCGGCTACATGCCTCTGAACTTTGTGTTACAATGAGGCTCGAAGGCCTATATATTATTGAGAAACAATGGAAACCCTACACATCCAAAAACCTAACCCTAGGAGGTGAAACACCTTAATGTGGGCCCCGTTGGGTAACTTGGTACATCAATTTCCCGGGGTTGTAACTTTAGCATACTACCTCCATTTGACGCGCATGATACATTGTTAGAAATATCTATTTAAGGACTACATTCAAAATCAACAAATATCAAATTTGAAATAGACTCATATATGCCTGACCATTCGACACCAAAAAAACATCGTTTAGGGCCTCAAAACGGCTTTGGAAGTTTAGGACCTGAAAAACTGCCAAAAATAGTAAATTGTGCTACAATTAAGGAAACTAGAAAGCTGAAAGAAACAATGGTGGGGGTCCAAGAGGAATAGGTGGGTGGCTACCAATATCCTCCTGGATTAGTGGCATAAAATTTACAGGCTTGGCACAATATAATAGTCTGTTATGGTTACCTCCCTGTTTTTGTGCTAAGGGAGGTTTGGAAGGCCAGAAATGCCTCCTTATTTTCAAATTATCTCTGAAAAGCTGAGGTAATCTATGTGAAGATTCTTTCTTCATTTTCTGAATGGAGCAAAGAGATATATTTTAGAAGGAAAATAGGTTACTCTTTCCCTTCTTTTGTGCAGGAACATCCAGTGGCTTTCTTTGATGGAGTGGTCTTGAATGGAGATTGTGGAGCAGGATTTGTAATAAAGCTAGATAAAGATAATGTGATAAAAGGATGGATAAAGGCGTGCTCTGGAACAAACACTCATGCGGAATTGATTGGACTTTGGAGTGTTCCTTTATTTTCAAAGTCGTGGGGATTGAAAGATCTTCATGTTTTAGGAGACTCTTAAGTGATCATAAATTGGGCTCTGGGGATGGCCCAAGTAAATTCCCTGGAACTTAATCATTGGGTGGTTAATACTAGAAGGTTAATGAAAGAATTCAATAGTTTAACTTTTCATTATATTTACCGTTAACTGAATGTTGAAGGCGATGTTCTATCCAAACTTGTTCTGGGTGATATGGATGGGAGAATCCTTTATTCCATCTTCTCTGTTGGTTCTTGCGATTGCACAGACGCTTTGGTTTTCTACAGTTATGTCCAATTTCATTTTTTTAAGTGGAGGACTAGTGTTGTTCATCTTTTGTTGATGATCTTTCAGTATGTATTGAATCCTCAATGACAGGTTTGTCAACGATTGATAGGGCATTTTAATTCTTTTGAAGATAAATGGATTAATTCCAGTGAATGGTGTGATTATGCAGTGATATTTTGGAACTCTATACTTTCTGTATTTTTGATACAATTTTTATTATAATACAAAGTTGTTTTTTCATTCCTGATTTTTTTTTTGATATATGTCATAATTTATTTGTTTCACTTCATGTAGACAAAGGGGTCTAGGGTTGGACCTCATCTCGTTTTATCCGGTGGTTGATATTTCAGTTGCACTTGTAAAGCGATATATGGTTGAACCCCAACTTTAGATAGTAGTTGCATTTAATACCAACAACGATGACGACAACCTTCTCACTCCCTTTATTTTATGGTACAATGATGAAAACCTTCTCACTCCCTTCATTTTATAAGATTTTATATGGATTTTAAATTAGAATGATTAATTTTTATATTTAAGTAAAAGTAAAAATTAAATTAATAATAAAAGATCCAAACACCACCATTTATCCTTGGCCTTCATTCCATTCTATTCCACCAATTCCATCCCAATCCACCAGCTCTAAACCCACCGGGTACCAATGCAAACGTACCCGTCGTCAATGCAAACAATAGATACAACAAGAAGTATTTACAACCCCCTACTCGACTTTGACTCCAAAAACGTTACAACTCGCCTTTGTCGTCCTGCAATAATAATAAAATGTCAATTAAAAAGCTATTAAAATCCTGTGGCCTTTCAGGCTAATAACAAGCCCATGACATGGGTGTGTTAACACTATCACCATTGATACACTAAATCAATAATATATTTCATAAAACTATTGCGCGATCTAATAAATCTATTCACCTTGCGCAGTCCTAAATGTGTGAAGACACTAATAGGATGGTGATCTCCATTGTTAGTAGCTCTTGCACTGCCAACTTTGCTAGTGTTGATATGCATCTGATAAGGAGCTAGCATTTGCAATTCCATATAGATATGCCAAGAAGCTAGCTTTTGTGATTCCAACGAAAGTCTATTGTTTAGTTAACATAATACCTCACAATCTCTATTCATATTAACAGAGAATTAATTACCTTACAAGTTTTTTCTCTTATTTGTTATGAATCCAAACAAAATATTTACTTAACACAAACTTAATGATGCTTGTCACATTAGTCAAAAAAATTCCAATATACATTTTTTTTCTTTCTCTTATTTGTTATGAATCCAAACAAAATATTTACTTAACACAAACTTAATGATGCTTGTCACATTACTCCAAGAATCCACAATATAGATTTTTCGATTGTTAATGTTTCGAATCCGAATCTTGATCCATCATCACCATAACGAGCGGACAAACATAATGATAACTTCGGGGCATATAAAGGATGGCATGGTATTATAAGAAAAACTAAGCATACAAGTAAAACAATGTTGATAGATATGACACATCTAAAAGAATGCGAGACCCTTTAAATCTTGTGAATATTTTTATCTTTTTAAATGTATTTAACATTACCCAAAAATTGTGAAATGATATTTTTTCTATTATTTTTAAAAGAACATTACCTATTTTTTGTATGCCTTATTATTCCCTGCAAATAGGGAATATTGTAATTGGCTGAATTTTGATTTTTGTGCAGCATGGGATACGGTCTTTTATGCTATATATTTTCATTTTATATAAGAAATTTTCCTAAGTTTTATATAGCATCATCTTATTGTCTTAAAACACTTTTTATTTCAATTTACTGACACAAGCTTACACTGCAGTCCATGATTGTTGCAATATAGGACACTGCACTTGATGCCCTGACATGCAACAGGCTGACAACCTAGTCTATGGCTTGGATGCACTTCAAATGCATGCAACACTCCACGTGGAAGTGATACTTCTCTCCATGGAATGCAAAGTGGTGGCAAGCTAATGCTATATACATGAGGTCTTGGTGGTTCATTGCTACAGTGGTTGGTTGCAAAAGAAAAAAAAATATGTTAGCCAAAATCAAGTCGACTAAACTTGAGTTTACCACTTAGTTAATATTAAAATTTAATTTCACTTTTTCCACGCTGACCTCTTTTTCTTTTTCACTTGTCGGGTGAAACTTTTCTATCTCCCGACTAGACAAGTATATCAACTTTGGTTGGCCTTTCCACCCGACTGATTTACTTCGACTTACTTGTCGGTTCTACCGACTGATTTTACCTTGACCACTTGTCACTTCACTCTTCCACTTGTCACTTCGAAGTCGGCTGACTTTGACCTCTAAATCGGCTCACCTCTTCGACCACTCAAGTCGGTTGACCTCTTCGACCTCTCAAGTCGGCTGACCTCAGTCGACTGACTCAACCGATCTCTCAAGTCGGCTCACACAACCGACCTTGTCTGTTCACTTTGGTCGAAATCTACAGAGTATTTTTCTTAGAAGAGACTTAAGAAATTACAAATGCTTTTCACCTATGAGTAAGATGAAGTAAAATGGACACATTAACAAATCCAAATAACTTATAAAAACATATGCCCAAATATGTAGGAAGACTTAAGTCGACCAATGTGCCGTAAAACCTTGGAACTTTCACGTGGTGAGAATTTATGGGTTCTTGTTCTTTCACTCAACTGTAATGGTAAAAGACATTTACACAAGTAAATCTGGAAATATTGTGTGGCCAAATAAACACATTCAACCATAAACTATTTCATATATATAACTTATGTGGAAATAAGAAAGTATTACAAACTTGTCGGCTCAGACTGGTTGGCTCACCGACTGATCCTTTAACAGAGCTTCGGCTCTTTGACTGAATCACTTACACAGAAGATCGAGCTTCAACTTCACTTTCTCACCTTGAGTTCCTCTATCTCTCTATTGTGTCTGTAAACCGATTTACAAATTTCTATTTATAGGCAACTTGAAAATTGCTTCTACATGGGCCGACTGACTCACCATTAAAGACTGTAATAACTATCTACCTAACAAATTAGCTTTAGAAATAAATTCGACTGGTTTACATTGTCTAATCATGGACTCTACCGTCTTGTCAGACTGATCGACAAGATCTTAACTGATACAGACTCTGACATAGTCGGCTGAGAGTCAGGTACGGATCTATGAGTAATTACATTTTCCAACACTTCCCCTTAATTATAAGCAGATGGAGATTTTTAAAACAAAATTTAGAAAATGTTTCAGAGCTTAGACATGCTCTGTTTATGACATAGTTCATTGTGGAGAACTTGTCATTCCAAGATAACTACGCAGATACTATAATGTGTCATTTGCCAATGGTTTCGTAAAGATGTCTGCAAGTTGGTCTTCAAACCTACAAAATTCCAAACAAATTTCCTTGTCGTTCACCAACTCTCTTATAAAATGAAACCTTGTGTCAATGTGCTTGGTTCTCTTATGAAACACATGATTCTTTGATAATGCTATGGCTGAATTGTTGTCGCAGAAGGTTGTTGTCTGTTCTTGACGGTTCTGTGACAAGTCTTTTAAGACTCTTCTCATCCAGATAGCTTGACATGCAACACTTGTCGCTGCAACATACTTTGCTTCAGCTGAAGACAAAGTTACAATGGGTTGTTTCTTTGAAGCCCATGAAACAACACCTGTACCAAAATTAAATGTGTACCCAGATGTGCTTTTCCTATCATCTATGTTGCCTCCATTGTCACTGTCAGTGTAACCAATGAGTTTAAAATTTTCTGAGGTTGAATACATAATACCAAGGTATTTTGTGCCACTTACATACCTCAAAATTCTTTTACCTACTTGCCAATGTGAGTCTTTTAGTGACTCCATGAACCTTGAGATCACACTTACACCATACATAATGTCTGGTCTTGTCGCTGTCAAATACATAAGGCTGCCAACAAGCCTTTTGAACAGCGTAGGATCTACAGTGGATCGTTCATCATCCTTGCTCAATTTTAAACCTGTTATTACTGGTGTTGGGGCTATCTTACAATTAGACATGTTAAACCTTTTTAAAACTTCACTTGCATACTTTGTCTGTGATATAAAAATACCACTTTCAGAGTGCTGAACTTCAATGCCCAGAAAAAAATTCATAAGCCCCAGATCAGTCATTTCAAATTCACTTTCCATGACTGCTTTAAAATCTCCTATGCCATAATCACCAGTAAATATTAAATCATCTACATACAGGCAGACAATTAACATCTTACCTTGCTCATCCAATTTGGCGTACAATGTCGGTTCACTTTCACTTCTGTGAAATCCATTTTCAGTGAGATAGGAATCAATCCGACTGTACCAAGCTCTAGGAGCTTGCTTCAAACCATATAATGCCTTTTTTAGCCTGTACACTTTATGCTCTTGACCTAGAACTTCATACCCTTGTGGTTGTTCCACATATACTTCCTCTAAATAGCCATTTAAGAATGTTGACTTGACATCCATTTGATGAACAAGCCATTTGTTTTGTGTAACAATGGCCAAAACTGTTCTGACTGTATCCATGCGTGCAACAGGTGTAAATGTTTCATTGAAGTCTATGCGGGGTTGTTGTGTGAACCCTCTTGCTACCATTCTTGCTTTGTGTTTTTGCACATTCCCATCAGCATCTTGCTTTGTCTTATAAATCCATTTGACACTGATTACATCTTTGTCTTTTGGTACATCAACCAGTTCCCATGTCTGGTTCTTCTCAATGCATTCTATTTCTTCATCCATGGCTTGTGCCCATACTTCTTCTTCAACAGCTTCTTCAAATGTTAGTGGATCATATATAGGGGAAAATAATGCAAAGAGAGAGAATGAATTTGGTGTACTAGCTTCATATATCTCTTGCAGAATTCTTGTCTTCACCAGTTCTGTCGATGTCGACCTCGACGAAATGCTTGATGGTGTCTGTTGTCCTCTTGGTGTACTTGTCGGTGTAGCTTGAGTTGCTACTTGTGTCGATGGTACTTGTGCTGAACCATGTCGTGGTGTCATGGGAGTCAACGGTGCTGTGGCCAGTTGACTTACATGTTGTGTTTGAACCACTTCCTCTTCCATATCATCATTGTCGACATTCGAGACAATGTTGACATTTATGTTGACAGTTCCATCCCATGATTCGTTCTCTACAAATTGAACATCTTGACTGCTTATCACTTTCCTTGCTACAAGGTCATACAACTTGTATGCTTTTGTGTCTTTAGAATAGCCGACAAAAATACATTTATGTCCCTTCTTGTCTAGCTTCCTTCTCAGCTCATCTGGAACATGAGTGTATGCAACACAACCAAAAACTTTTAAATGTGAAACACTATGATTCATACCTGTCCATGCTTCTTGGGGAAATTTGTTCTTCACACTCTTTGTTGGACACCAGTTCATAATGTAACGGCAGTTGTGATTGCTTCACCCCAATATTCATTTGGCAAATGCTTGGCTGCCAACATGCTGCGTGCCATCTCCATGATGGTTCTGTTCTTTCTTTCGGCTATACCATTCTGATGAGGTGTATACCGTGTAGTGAATTGTTTCTATATGCCATGGGTCTTGCAAAAATTCAGAAATTCATTTGAAACATATTCACCTCCTCTGTTGGTCCTTAAGATCTTGATGCGATGTCCAATCTGGTTCTCCACGAGTGCCTTAAACTACTGAAAATAACTAAATGCATCAGATTTATGTTTCAAGAAATATACCCATGTTTTTCTTGAGTAGTCATCAATAAAAGTTAGAAAATACTTGCAGCCACCAATGGATGATGTCTGCATTGGACCACAAATATTAGAGTGCACAATTTCAAGTGGTGTGCGTGCTCTATAGGACTTTCCGACTGGAAAATTCTGTCCGCGCTGCTTGCCAAAAATGCAGCCTTCACAAACCCTCTCTGGTCTGTCAATCAATGGTAATCCTTTTACCATATTCTTTGTGTGCAGTAGCTTCATCCCACCAAAATTCAGATGTCCAAATCTAAAATGCCACAACCAGGATTCATCCTAAACTTCTGTCTGAAATGCAGTTTTCAAATTAGTGTTGCCATTTTCTCTCTTGTCGAGGAGCTCCATTGTTTCTTCACTTTCTACCTTGAATGCAACTCTTGAGTTTGCTTTCCCTTTCATGTTGGGAACTATCCTCAATGGAAACAAGCGATTGCTTGTCATTGGCACTTTTGCTATCAGCTGGTCACTTGGACGCTCGTCTTTGATCACATAGTGATCATCTTACATGTAGAATCTATAGCCTTTTTGTATAAACTGTCCAATGCTTAACAAATTATGTTTCAGACCTTCAACATGATAGACATCAGGGATATACTTACTCTCCCCCTGTTTGGTTAGAATATCAACAATGCATTTTCCTAAGACAGTAACTTGGACATTGTTTCCAAGTGTAACATCAGTTTTAACTGAATTGTCTAGACTGGAAAACAAATTTAAGTTACCATTCATGTGGTTGCTACAGCCTGAATCCAAGTACCATATGTCATGTGGACTTTCTTGAACAACATTGTATTCGATTGGAGATGTCAATGCCATTAACATAGCACTTGTCGAAGTGCTGGTGCTGGTCGACTGACTTGGGCTTTGCCTTCCTTGATCATATTGTTTCTTCCTGCATTCATATGCATAATGACCAAATTTCTTACAGTAATGACATTGGATTTTTTATTTATCAATCCTATGGCCACTTGGATGACTTGGGTTCTAATTATCTCCTCTGCCATCGACATTTGCAGGACTTCTGCCTCATCCTCCTCTTGAAGAACTTCTTCCTCTGCCTCTGAAGTTGTTTCTCCCCCTGCCTCTACCACAACTTATGGATGACTGTGCTACAAATGCACCTTCCAATGATGTCTGTGTTCTACTGAGTCTGTGTTCATGACTGATGAGTGAAGCTTGCAGCTCATCAATGGTAAATGTTGTCATGTCTGTGTGTTCTTCCAAGGTCACAACCAAATTTTCAAATCTTGGGGGAAGACTTCTGAGAATTTTTTCAACAACCCTTCGGTATTCTATGGCTTCTCCATGAGATTTCAGTTGGTCTATCAACCCAACAACTCTGGTGTAGGATGTGTCTACATTATTTGAATCTTTCATGGACAGAGATTCAAAATCTCTTCTCAGAATCTACAACTTGGATTTATTTACCTTATCCAAACCTTGATAGGCAGTCTCCAATGTATCCCATGCTTGCTTAGCATTAGTTTTTGCTGCTATTCTTGGGAGTATGCTTTCATGCATAGCTTGATGTATGTAAAACAGAGCTTTTCCATATTTCTTCCTCTATTCTCTCAAGACATATTTCTCAGCCTGTGTGAGATTGTTATATGCTGTCATGTCTACTGGTTCTGCATAACCATGCTGGACTATCTCCTAGACATCTTTACCTCTGAATAAAGCCTTCATTGTTAAAGACCAATATTCATAATTATTTCCTGTAAAAATTGGAGTTTGCAATGAACCAAAAGTGGAAGCCATTTTAATTTTTTAATTAACTTTCCTTAGAAAATTAAATTTCCACCTTTTAAGACAAGATTTATTTCTTAAACCTTGCACTGATATAAGCCTTGATTTGATATCAGTTAGCCAAAACCAAGTCGACTAAACTTGAGTTTACCGCTCAATTAATATTAAAATTTAATTTTCACTTTTTCACGCTGACCTCTTTTTCTTTTTCACTTGTCGGGTGAAAATTTTCTATCTCCCGACTAAACAAGTCTATCAACTTTGGTCGACCTTTCCACCCGACTGATTTACTTTGACCTACTTGTCGGTTCTATCGACTGATTTTACCTCGACCACTTGTCACTTCACTCTTCCACTTGTCACTTCGAAGTCGGCTGACTTTGACCTCTAAGTCGGCTCACCTCTTCGACCACTCAAGTCGGCTGACCTCTTCAACCTCTCAAGTCGGCTAACCTCAATCGGCTAACCTCAATCGGCTGAGTCAACCGACCTCTCAAGTCAGCTCACACAACTGGCCTTGTCTGTTCACTTTGGTCGAAATCTACAGAGTATTTTTCTTACAAGAGACTTAAATAATTACAAATGCTTTTCACCCGTGAGTAAGATGAAGTAAAATGGACACATTAACAAATCCAAATAACTTATAAAAACATATGCCCAAATATGTAGGAAGACTTGAGTCAACCAATGTGCCATAAAACCCTGGAACTTTCAAGCGGTGAGAAATTTATGGGTTCTTGTCCTTTCACTCAACTGTAATGGTAAAAGACATTTACACAAGTAAATCTAGAAATATTGTGTAGCCAAATAAACACATTCAACCATAAACTATTTCATATATATAACTTATGCGGAAAAACAAAGTATTACAAACTTGTCGACTCAGACTTGTCAGTCCATACTTGTTGGCTCATCGACTCATCCTTTTACAAAGCTTTGGCTCTTCGACTGAATCACTTACACAGAAGCTTGAGCTTCAACTTCACTTTCTCACCCTGAGTTCCTCTGTCTCTCTATTGTGTCTATAAACTGATTTACAAATTTCTTCTTCTATTTATAGGCAACCTGAAAATTGCTTCTACATCGGTCGACTGACTCACCATTAAAGACTGTAATAACTATCTACCTAACAACTTAGCTTCAGAAATAAATTCGACTGGTTTACATTTCCTAATCATGGACTCTACACTCTTGTTAGACTAACCGACAAGATCTTGACTGATACAGACTCTGACAGAGTTGGTTGAGAGTCAGGTATGGATTTGCGAGTAATTACATCATCCAACAACTTCATTCCTATTATTCTTTTGCGCCCTGAACTAGTTTAGTTTTATGATGATAATAAAGTGAGATCTTACTGGTTGGTGGTAGCCTTATCAGATCTGAGGTCTTGGTGGTTCATTGCTACAGTCAGCTTCGTTCCTTTCTTCTGCGCCCTGAACTAGTTTAGTTTTTTGATGATGATAAAGTGCGATCTTACTGGGTGGTGGTAGCCCTATCAGATCTAATAGATTGTCGCAAAGATAAAAACCAGGCTAACTTCTGCAAGGACAACAACCATAGAAGAAGGTATTAACAAATTTTAGGTCATTCAGTTATTTGTTTTCATACCTTAAACTGATTTCTCCCCTCCTGTCCAATCGCAACAACTACCATAGCCTCCTGCTCATCCCTATCTATTGAAAACAGTAATGTTGACGGAGCTGCCCAGACTGCCCAGCCGACCACCGACTGCCTGCAGCATCGCCCAGCCATCCATCAACCACCCAATAGTCTAATTATTAATGGAACTCAACCTCCAGCAGAAATTTGAATAGTAAAACATGTGTTGCAAATCTACTATAAATAGATAATCTCATAGTTGCTTAAGGAAAAATTGTAGTTTTCTTCTTTGCTAATAAAATTCTGAGCAGCAGCTCATATTTGCCCATATTTTCTATCATTTTGCATTTTCAACTCTTCAATTTTTAGTCTTCTTCTTGCATCCTCCTCCTTCAAATTCGTATCAGAGGAAGGTTGTGGAGAAACGGATTATGGAAGAGCATCGATTGGTTGTGGAGGCGCAAACTCTAGTTGTGAAGGAGCATAATTATGGAATGGAAGAATTGATTTTGGTAATGTTGTTTTATGTTGAATGCAATGGTAAAATATTTAATTTGGTGTGATGAAATTGCTGCAGCAAGGTTATCGTTTTTGGGTCACTAGTTTAATTTCATTTTTTGTTAAAAGACACTTGGAATATTAAAAAAATAAATCACAAAGAATTGTGAAAGTGCAATATTTAATGAGTTTGCATTAGGTTGTGCCAAGTTGCATTGATAAAGTGTTGTGGAAGTGATATATTTTGCTGCAATTTAATTATGGTGGGTGTGAGTAGCAGTAATCTCACTCAACCCCAAATTCCACAATTTAATGGGAAAAATTATGAATATTGGAGCATTAAAATAAAGACTTTATTTTGTTTACAAGAATTATGGGACTTGGTTGAGAATGGTTCTACAGAGCCACCAGATCAAGCAGCATATAATGTTTTATCACAAGCACAAAAGGATCTTCTCAAAGAAAATAAGAAGAAGGATGCCAAGGCGTTATTTTTGATACAACAAGCAATTGAAGAATCCATTTTCCCATGGGTTGCAGTAGCTATAAGGTCCAAGCATGCATGGGACACTCTAAAAAATTCTTATCAAGGTACTAGAAAAGTCAAGTTGGTAAGATTACAAATGCTTAGAAGAGATTTTGAAAATTTGCAAATGTCAAATTCCGAGACAATAAATGATTTTTTCACTCGTGCACTGAGTATAGTAAATCAAATAAAGTCTCATGGAGATACTTTGGATGATCAAAAGGTTGTAGAAAAGATTTTGAGGAGTCTTTCTATTAGATTTGACCCAATTGTTGTAGCTATTGAAGAATCTAAAGATTTGTCTCAAGTTTCTATTGATAGTCTTATGGGGTCTTTACAAACCCATGAGAAAAGACTCAATAGGTCAAACGATTCCTCTATGGAAAATGCATTCAAATCACAAGTTCAAGCTAGCAACACCAAAAGAGGAGGAATAATCACTAATAGAGGTGGAAGAGGATTTGGAAGAGGAAGAATGAGCAATCGCAATGAAGGTGGCAGATTAGAGAAATCTCATGAAGAAGGAGCAAATTCTAATTTCTTTGCAAGTAGAAGAGGCAAAGGTGGAAGACATTCTCTTGAATTTCACAGCCAAGGACAAAGGTACAACAAATCACATATCCAATGCCACTATTGTCAAAAATTTGGTCATTTTGCACCTGAATGTAGGAAGAAGCAGTTTGATATGAATAGGTAGAATGTGAATTTCTCAAGAGAAAATCACTCTCAAAATAGTGATTCAATGTTTATTACTTGTAATAGTGCACAAGAAAGCTCAAAAGAAGTATGGTTCTTAGATAGTCGTTGTAGTAACCACATGAGTGGAAACAAGGATATGTTTGCAAACATAGATGAATATGTGCAGTCAGAAGTGAAATTGGGAGATGATAAAAAATTAGCTGTCATGGGTAAAGGTAGCATAAAATTTGAAACTAAGCAAGGTGAAAAGAAACACATTCCAAATGTGTATTATGTCCCTAATCTCAAACACAATCTAATTAGCATTGGACATCTACTACAAAAGGGATATAAAGTCTATTTTGAAAATGATGCATGCGAGATCTTTGATTCACATAGAACACTAATTGCAAAAGTCCAAATGACACAAAACAAGATGTTTCCTTTAATGTTGCAAAGCGATTTGTTTTTTGCTTTCAAAGCAGTCCTCTCAGATCAGTAATGGTTATGGCACTTAAGGTTTGGTCATTTAAACTTTAGTGGTCTAAATTTGTTGCATAGAAAGAACATGGTGAATGGTTTGCCGTTGATTGAACAACCAAACAAACTTTGTGAAGGGTGCATTCTTGGTAAGCAACATAGAGAATCATTTCATGTTGGTAAGTCATATAGAGCAAGAGTTCCACTTGAAATTGTGCATTCAGATTTGTGTGGGTATATGCAGACACCTTCTATTGGGAATAACTTGTATTTCATAACTTTCATAGATGATTATTCCAAGAAAACTTGGGTATATTTCTTGAAACACAAATCAAAATCTTTTGAAGTGTTTAAGCAGTTCAAAGTCATGGTTGAACAGCAAAGTGGGCACTACATTAAAACTCTAAGAATAGATAGAGGCGGAGAATTTGCATCAAATGATTTCTTGTGTTTTTGCAAAACAAATGGGATCAAAAGGCAATTTACAACTGGATATACACCACAACAAAATGGTATTGCAGAAAGAAAAAATAGAACAATAATGGAAATGGCAAGAAGCATGATGAAAGCTAAACATCTACCAAATGAATATTGGGTTGAAGTTGTAGCTTGTGGAGTGTATAATTTGAATCATTCCCCCACAAAGAGTGTCAAGGATAAAGTACCACATGAAGCATGGAGTAATAAAAAACATAATGTTTCTCATTTAAGAGTCTTTGGGTGTATTGCATATGCACATGTTCCTACTTGTGCAGTGTATATTTTGAATCATTCCCCCACAAAGAGTGTCAAGGATAAAGTACCACAAGAAGCATGGAGTAATAAAAAACATAATGTTTCTCATTTAAGAGTCTTTGGGTGTATTGCATATGCACATGTTCCTACTGAGAAGAGGAAGAAGTTAGATAATAAAGGAGAAAGATGTATTTTTTTGGGATATAGTGAGCTATCACAAAAAGGACTATAATCAGTAGAGATGTCAAGTTTCTTGAAGATGAAGAATGGATTTGGAATGAAAATCTACATAAAAAACAACAATTCGGAATGAAATATTTTGATGAAGATCAAGCTCCCAACAATGGCTCCAGTTCACATAGCACAACATCAACACCTCAATCAATTGCAATATCTCAGTCAACACCAAGATATCACTCAAGTAATAGCTCAATGTCAGATGGAACTCCAGTGAAGACAAGAAGTCTCCAAGAAATATATGAGGTAACTCAAGGTAATGATGATGATGGTTTGATTTCTAATTTTGCATTATTTTCTACTGCTGATCCAATATGTTTTGAAGAAGCAATTAAATATGAAAGTTGGAAAAAGACTATGGATGAAGAAATTGAAGCAATAGAGAAAAATCAAACTTGGCAATTAGTGAATCTTCCAGAAGGAAAAGATGCAATAGGTGTAAAATGGATCTATAAAACAAAGTTTGATGCTGATGGAAATGTAGTAAAGCATAAAGCAAGGTTAGTTGCAAAGGGTTTCTCACAACAACCCGAGATTGATTACAATGAGACTTTTGCTCCAGTAGCTAGATTAGATACAGTAAGAATAGTGTTAGCAATAGCAGGGGCATCATAAATGGAAAGTTTATCAGATGGATGTCAAATCAGCTTTTTTGAATGGGATATTACAAGAAAAAGTATATGTGCAGCAGCCACTAATGAACAAAAAGTTTATAGATTGAAAAAGGCTTTGTATGGTCTCAAACAAGCTCCAAGAGCATGGTATAGCCGCATTGATTCATATTTCCAGAGTCATGGTTTTAGCAAATGCAGTAGTGAGCCAACTCTTTACATCAAGGTAAACAATCAAGGTAAGGTCTTATTTGTATGCCTATATGTTGATGATTTGATATTTACTGGAAACTTTTCAATTGATTTGTTTAAATCAACAATGAAAAATGAATTTGAGATGACAGATTTGGGCTTAATGAAATATTTCTTGGGCATAGAAGTAAGTCAAACAGATGATGGAATTTTCATTTGTCAAACAAAATATGCAAAGGATGTTTTGAAAAGGTTCAAGATGTTGAATTGCAAGCCAACATCTACACCTGGCTTAAAATTGAGAAAAGAATACAAGGGTACAAAAGTAGATCCAAGTTTGTTCAAAAGATTGGTAGGCAGCTTGATGTATTTGACAACAACAAGTCCTGACATTATGTACATAGTCAGTTTGATTTCAAGGTTCTAATGGAAACACCAATGAATTCACATTGGCTGACAGAGAAAATGATTTTAAGATATATCAGTGGAACAAGAGATTATGGCATCTTATATTCAAAATCAGATGATTTCATTCTAGTTGGGTACAAACTTATCAACAATGGTGAAATATATCTTGAATTTTGCAAGTGTGAAGATCAAATTGTAGATTTCTTCACCAAGTCATTGGCAAAAGAAAGATTTGAACGTCTAAACATCTAAAGAAAGGTTTGGACATCATTGAGAAGTCAAGCTTAAGGGGGAGTGTTGAAAACAGTAATCTTGAAGGAGCTGCCCAAACCGCCCAGCCTACCACCGACTGCCTGCAGCATGGCCCAGCCGTGCATCAACTACCCAATAGTCTGATTATTAATGGAACTCAACCTCCAACAGAAATTTGAACAGTAAAACATGTGTTGCAAATCTACTATAAATAGATCATCTCATAACTGCACAAGGCAGACTTGTAATTTTCTTCTTTGCTAATAAGCAGCAGCAGCTCATATTTTCCCATATTTTCTATCATTTTGCATTTTCAGCTCTTCAGTTTTTAGTCTTCTTCTTGCATCCTCCTCCTTCACTATCAACAGGGCCTCTCCACCTCATCGCTCTCGTTGGCCCTCTCACATTGTTTTCTTCTGTTTTGCAGGTCAACAGGTCATTGCTTTTAGCTTATTCAGTTTTGATATCTGCTTTCACTGTAATCCAAGTTGCTGGAATCCTTCCAATAGCTTTAGCCGGAGCATTAATACACAAATATTCATGCATGAATACATAATGTATTTAGGCAAGCGTTGTATCTAGGAAAAGGCCTGACACTGCTGGGGATCGCATGGGCTTTCGATAATTTCATTTTCGAAAGAGGGCTGCCGATTGGATCAATGCAGGGTGAGAGGTTTGTGAAGCTGATTGAAGAAGTATTGGATTAAAATGCATTGGATCAGCTGTACAATCTGACAATAAGCCACAGGGAGGATTACATAAATCCAACCATTCCCTCTAAACATCCTAGCTCAAGCTGGAAAAGATACAGAACACCAGCTCTTGTAGGATAATAAGAGAACCCAGTGGAACCAAAAATAGCACCCAAGAAGGCATGATCAAATGCTTGGTTCTATTGCTTATAACGAAGTTAAGGAGGTAAAAAATGAAAAAACTCCTAAATAGTTGCAGCATGGTACAAACACATATCTACATGGATAGAGCAAAAACTGTAAAATCACATAAACGGAAAAAATGAATCTCTACAAACGCATGGTACAAACTCATATCTACAAATGAATATCTACGTGTGCACTCCTATGTTAAAAAGGAAAAAAGGAGCGATCCGATCAATTGGCAATACAGGATAAACGAGATTAATCATTTTTTCGGATATTTAGGTCAATTTAGAATGTGTTAAAACCCAGCTCGTATAAAACCTTTTTTATGATCAAACCCTAACCCTAACCATGTAACGGAATTCAACTTGAAATATTACCTAAAATGAAATGTTTGCTAAGAAAAAAAACTCTGGAGACACGACATGAACATCATCACTTCATTACTGAATGGCATGAATCTTATCTCTGAACACTAGATTCCAAAAATTAGCCCATTTAATATACTTTTTCCGATGTGCTTATGTCAATATATGTATATTCATGCACTTGTGCACATATATTTCAATACATCAAAATTCCGTTGAACTACTGTGTCTGGCACATAATCTCTATCCACCTGGCTGAAAGATAATAAGGGTTTTGAAGTTAACGCCTCCGAGAATAAGAAAATCACGGTTGGGAGTAGCATGAAGAAATGAATCCACAGGCTGGCGTGTCTCCAACATGGTCGCTAGGACGGTTTGAACAGTATGATATTGTCTATTGGTGCGCTTCAAATCTGTGTGCATGATCTGTTGCTGCCCTAAAGGTGTGAAACGACCACAGAGTTGATCCTGGCATTACAATCAAATTTTCATGCTTTTTGTTTGTAATCATGAGATTATTGGAATTTTCTATAATATGTAACTCTTCTTTAAGAAAAGATTTGACGTGCTTATAAGACGATAGGCATCATCGTTGGCATTGGGTATCATAGCTATGCATATAGTCCATCTATAAAGTTTGGGGCATCCAGGGAGGAAATTCTATGTGAGGGGAAGCTTTAGGGCTAGTATTCAAGGACATGTGGACATGGGCTTGAATGAGCAACATCTAAGGTACATGGCTCTTGAATCAAAGCATAAACAATGATTCATCTTTGGATTGATAGAATCATTGGCTCAAGTGTGGGTTACTAATTGATGTGATTATGAGAGGGGCTATGTAAGGCCGTAGCCTTGAGAGGTTTAGGGTGATTTTCTTGCATGATCAACTTGGTGGTCGGTTGTTAACACATACAGACATGATAGGAGATTGATGACGGAGATTGATCGATAGATAATTTTCTTTTGGGTGCCTTAGCCCATTCGCGAGGCACACCATGGTCATTCCAAGCGTCCTTGCATGAAGGCAAGGCATATCACAATGTGGCAACTAGCACTAGTTGGATAGACCAAAAGAGTCTTGGAAGCAGCTTTGTGAGGCAAAGAAGGTTTTGGCGAGAAAGTGGATTGAATTCTGCAAAATCAATCACATAAAATGAACAACGTCAAAAACACACATCAACCGGATTGCCTTTAATGAAAGAAAAAAAAACAATGTCCTGAACTGACCAATCTCTACGTTGTTAAAAGCACACCATTTCTTTTTCGACATCTTCTGCTTAGGGTTTCTCCACACATATTGCATGAGAGTAAAAGCATGCTAATCAGACTTGATTGACATAGTTTCAGGTCGCTATTCAATGTATCAATTTCTGGAAACAAAGAATTCAGGTGGTGCAAATAAGTGCGCTCATAATTGCATTGCAGAAAAGAATTCAACTGGTTTCTCCTTGGATGCGTCGATGCCATCAGGTGGATTTTGTGATCTTTCCAGTGAGCATTAAAATCTCTTTTGTAGTGAGCATTCCAGCCAAGTTTAAGTGCATAACTACGGGGTTTTGAAGCTTATTAATACAGAACAAAGGATTTCAGTTCCTCTCTATCCATTGAGCTCGTTGCGGCAATGCTTGTGCATATGGTTATGCTTGCGGCGATGATATAGGGGGAGGAGTTCATTCTCAAAATGTAAAAAACAAAGAAAACATAACGCGTTAAACGAATGAAACTATGTATTAGCCGGTTTTGAGCATATCGAATATGCTTATATGGCTGTGCTATGGAGGTGTCAGGCATGTCGATTCCCCATTGAACCAAGTTATTCAATGGGTGAGTGAGTGTGGATTGGTCCTGCCCATAGTAGTAGAGATTACACAGCCCTCTGGGCAACCCAACAGTAAGTGCACAAATGGATATATTCCTTATTTAGTTTCGCAAGGTTGGTTTTTGTAATTAGATACCATTTTTAAAACCCCATAGGCGAGTCTTTGGTGCTTATTTCGTTCGTTATGTAAGGTAAGGTCACCTTTTAGCTAGTGAATTCCCCATCTCTCTGACGGAATGGACCAGGTGTAGAACAAGTAGTATAACTTATAGCTAACAGCTTGTATAAGCTCTATGATTCCCATTACTTCCTAATATCTAAGCAATGTAGTTATATCAATGCAGTTAATTACCTTTACCTTTTTGTCACAGCCAGGTTACCTCTATGATTAACAGCGGATAGATCGCCCATTCACCTGACAACAAAGCTTACCAGATAGATAGCCTATCTGAAGCTGGTGGAGAAAGGAAGTACTTAAACAACCTCGGAAATATAAAAGAAAGAAAACTGCACCTAGTGCGAGAGTCACATGATCGAAAGCTCAGAATATCTTGTTTGCATATGAGGAAATTCATTCGCTACAGAATAACTAAATGTTAACGCAAAATTATAAAAGTGGACGTAAGATTTTTTTGAGCATCCAACATTATTCTAACTGATATGCTATCTTGTTATAGTATACGTAAGATCTGGAGTATTACCATTATAATGGTAACAATTAATTCAAGGCATGTTTTTTTTTATTGTATTTAAAAAATAATTTGATCTATGTTATTTGATAAAATAATTTTTTATTAAATTAGTTATAAGATTAAACGTTTCAATTTTTACTAACATGTTTTGTTTACTGTAGATTAACATTATTGATTATTTATCTGTCTTTACATTTTGAAATATTGTATTTATATGAAAACATAATGATTGTTTTTTTAATAAGAAGATGAGATGATTTTTTTTTATGATTGTTCCTTTTTATTAGTTAACGGTAAAGAGATTTAAATTACAATCTAGCAAAATTGATAACAACCAAATAAACTAATAGAGTGAAAAGTAACACTCCAAAACATCTTATTTTTGACCAGCAATGCTTGTTGGAAAAATGTAATTACTCGCAGATCTCTACGTGGTTTCCAACCGACTCTATTAGAGTCTGTACAAGCCACGATCTTGTCTGTCAGTCTGACAAGAAGGAAAAGTCCACAAGTAGGCAGCGTAATTCAACCGAATTTATTTCAGAAGCTAAGTTGTTAGGTAGATAGTTATTACAGTATTTAATGGAAAGTAAGTCGGCAAGTAAGTCGGCCTATGCTGAAGCAATTTTCAGATTGCCTATATAAATAGAAGAAGTAATTTGTAAACCAGTTTACACACACACACAACACAGACAAAAGAGAGACATTAGACAGTAGAGGAATTCCGGGTGAGAAAGAGAAGTCGAAGCTCAAGCTTCTGTGCATGTGATTTAGTCGGAGAGCTGAAGCTCTATGGACCAACGAGTTTGTAACAGACAAGTTTGTATTACTTTGTATTTCCGCACAGTTAAAAATATGAAATAGTTTGTAGTTGAATTCATGATTATTTGCCCGCACATATTTCCAGATTTACTTCTGTAAATGTCTTTTACAATTACTGATAATTAAAAGAACAAGAATCCATAAAAATCTCACCGCGCACCTTGATCGATTCAAATATTCCTACATATTTGGGCATATGTTTTTCATAAGTTGTTTGGATTTGTAAAAGTGGGTAGTTTACTTCATTTTACTCACAGGTGAAAAGCATTTGTAATTTCTTAGGTCTTTAGACTAAGAAACATATTCTATCATCCTAATCGCAGATAAGTTGATCGCATCAGGCATCAACTTGATCGCAGGGATCAACTTGATCGCAGATAAGTTGATCGCATCAGGCATCAACTTGATCGCAGGGATCAACTTGATCGCAGATAAGTTGATCGCAGGGATCAACTTGATCGCACATATCATCTTGATAGCAAGTATTAACTTGGTCGCAGTAAAAAAGGTGGTCGCAGTAAAACAGGTCGAAGTGAAAAGTGAAATTATTTTAAAAAAAATATTGACTGAGCCCTAAACCCAAGTTTAGTCGGCTCGGTTTTGGCTATCTGGTATCAGAGCAAGGTTATATGAGAGCGAGGTTATATCAGACCAAGGTTTATATCAGCCCAAGATTTTAGGAAAGAAATCTTGTCCTAAAAAGAGGAAATTAATTTTCTACGGAAAGTTAATTAAAAATTAAAAATGGCTTCCACTTCTGGTTCATTGCAACCTCCAAGTTTTACATGAAAGAATTATGAATATTGGTCTTTAACAATGAAGGCTTTATTCACAGGACGAGATGTCTGGGAGATAGTCCAGCATGGTTATGCAGAACCAATAGACATGGCAGCATATAACAATCTCACACGGGCTCAGAAAGATGTCTTGAGAGAACAGAGGAAGAGAGATGAAAAAGCTCTATTCTTCATACATCAAGCTATGCATGAGAGCATACTCCCAAGAATAGCAGCAAAGACTAATGCCAAGGAAGCATGGGATACATTGGAGATTGCCTATCAAGGTTTGGATAAGGTAAAGACATCCAAGCTGCAAATTCTGAGAAAATATTTTGAATCTCTGTGCATGAAAGATTCAGAGAATGTAGACACATTCTACACCAGAGTTGTTGGGTTGATAAACCAACTGAAATCTCGTGGAGAACCCGTATCATACCAAAGGGTTGTTGAAAAAATTCTCAGAAGTATTCCCCCAAGATTTGAAAATTTGGTTGTGACCTTAGAGGAACACACAAACATGGCGACATTTAGCATTGATGAGTTGCAAGCTTCACTGATCAATCATGAACACAGAATCAGCAGATCACAGACATCATTGGAAGGTGCATTTGTAGCACAGTCATCCATAAGCCGTGGTAGAGGCAGGGGAAGAAACAACTTCAGAGGAAGAGGAAGAAGTTCTTCAAGAGGAGGACGAGGCAGAAGTCCTGTAAATGTCGGTGGCAGAGGAGATAACCAGAACCCAAGTCAGCCAAGTGGCTAGAGGTTTGATAAATAAAAAATTCAATGTCATTACTATAAGAAGTTTGGTCATTATGCATATGAATGCAGGAAGAAACAATATGACCAAGGAAGACAAAGCCCAAGTCAGTCAACCAGCACCAACACTTCAACAGGTGTAATGTTAATAGCATCGACATCTCCACTTGAATGCAATGCTGTTTAAGAAAGTCCACATGACATATGGTACTTAGACTCAGGATGCAGCAACCACATGACTAGTAATTTAAATATGTTTTCCAGTCTAGATACTTCAATTAAAACTGATGTTACACTTGGAAACAATGTCCAAATTACTGTCTTAGGAAAAGGCACTGTTGATATTCTAACCAAATAGGGGGAGAGTAAGTATATCCCTGATATCTATCATGTCGAAGGTCTGAAACATAATTTGTTAAGCATTGGACAGTTGTTACAAAAGGGCTATAGAGTCTACATGGAAGATGAACACTGTGTGATCAAAGACAAGCGTCCAAGCGACCAGCTCATAGCAAAAGTGCCAATGACAAGCAACCGCTTGTTTCCATTAAGGATAGTTCCTGACGTGAAAGGGAAAGCAAACTCAAGAGCTGCATTCAAGGCAGAAAGTGAAGAAACAATCGAGATCCTCGACAAGAGAGAAGATTGCAGCGCTAATTTGCAAGCTGCATTTCAGACAGAAGTTTAGGATGAATCCTGGTTGTGGCATTTCAGATTTGGACATCTGAATTTTGGTGGGCTGAAGCTACTGCACACAAAGAATATGGTGAAGGGATTACCATTGATCGACAGACTAGAGAGGGTTTGTGAAGGCTGCATTTTTGGTAAGCAGCACAGAGAGACATTTCCAGTTGGAAAATCCTATAGAGCACGCACACCACTTGAAATTGTGCACTCTGACATTTGTGGTCCAATGCAAACATCATCCATTGGTGACTGCAAGTATTTTCTAACCTTTATTGATGACTACTCAAGAAAGACATGGGTATATTTCCTGAAACACAAATCTGATGCATTTGGTTATTTCCAGTAGTTTAAGGCACTCGTGGAGAACCAGAGTGGACACCGCATCAAGATCTTAAGGACCGACAGAGGAGGTGAATATGTTTCAAATGAATTCCTAAATTTTTGCAAGACCCATGGCATACATAAACAATTCACTGCACGGTATACACCTCAGCAGAATGGTATAGCTGAAAGAAAGAACAGAACCATCATGGAGATGGCACGCAGGATGTTGGCAGCCAAGCATTTGCCAAATGAGTATTGGGGTGAACCAGTCGCAACTGCTGTATACATTATGAACCGATGTCCGACAAAGAGTGTGAAGAACAAAGTTCCCCAAGAAGCATGGACAGGTATGAATCATAGTGTTTCACATTTAAAAGTTTTTGGTTGTGTTGCATATGCTCATATCCTAGATGAGCTGAGAAGGAAGCTAGACAAGAAGGGACAGAAATGTATTTTTGTCGACTATTCAGAAGACACAAAATCATA
>LPNX010952792.1:173730-192025 GCA_001517045.1 Pseudotsuga menziesii | reverse complement strand
CACAGCAACCCAGCATTGACTTCAATGAAACGTTTGCACCTGTTGCACGCATGGATACAGTCAGAACAGTTTTGGCCATTGTTGCACAAAACAAATGGCAAGTTCATTAGATGGATGTCAAGTCGGCATTCTTAAATGGATATCTAGAAGAGGAAGTATATGTGGAACGGCCACAAGGGTATGAAGTTCCAGGTCAAGAGCACAAAGTGTACAGGCTGAAAAAGGCACTCTATGGTTTGAACCAAGCTCCTAGAGGTTGGTATAGTCGTATTGATTCCTATCTTATTGAAAATGGATTTCACGGAAGTGGAAGTGAACTGACTTTGTACACCAAAGTCGATGAGCAAGGTAAGATGTTAATTGTCTGCCTGTATGTAGATGATTTAATATTTACTGGTGATTATGGCATAGCAGATTTTAAAACAGTCATGGAAAGTGAATTTGAAATGACTAATCTGGGGCTTATGAAGTTTTTTCTGGGCATTGAAGTTCAGTAGTCTGTAAGTGGTATTTTTATATCACAGTCTAAGGATGCAAGTGAAGTTCTAAAAAGGTTTAACATGTCTAAATGTAAGACAACCCAACACTAGTGATAACAGGTTTAAAATTAAGCAAGGATGATGAAGGATCCACTGTAGATCCTACGCTGTTCAAAAGGCTTGTTGGCAGCCTTATGTATTTAACAGCAACAAGACCAGACATTATGTATGGTGTAAGTCTGATCTCAAGGTTCATGGAGTCACCAAAAGACTCACATTGGCAAGCAGGTAAAAGAATTCTGAGGTATGTAAGTGGCACAAAAGACCTTGGTATTATGTACTCAACTTCAGAAAATTTTAAACTCATTGGTTACACTAACAGTGACAATGGAGGCAGCATAGATGACAGGAAAAGCACATCTAGATACACATTTCATTTTGGTACAGGTGTTGTTTCATGGGCTTCAAAGAAATAGCCTATTGTATGTCTTCAACTGAAGCAGAGTATGTTGCAGCGACAAGTGTTGCATGTCAAGTTGTCTAGATGAGGAGAGTCTTAAAAGACTTGTCATAGAACTATCAAGAACCGACAACAATCTTCTGCGACAACAATTCAGCCATAGCATTATCAAAGAATCATGTGTTTCACAAGAGAACCAAGCACATTGACACTAGGTTTCATTTTATAAGAGAGTTGGTAAATGAAAAGGAAATTTGTTTGGAATTTTGTAGGTCTGAAGACCAACTTGCCGACATCTTCACAAAGCCATTGGCAAAGGACACATTCCAGTATCTGCGTAGTTATCTTGGAATGACAAGTTCTCCACAGTGAAATCTGTCATAAACAGAGCATGTTTAAGCTCTGAAACATTTTGTAAATTTTGTTTTAAAATCCCCATCTGCTTATAATTAAGGGGGAGTGTTGGAAAAATGTAATTACTTGCAGATCTCTACCTGGCTTCCAACTGACTCTATTAGAGTCTGTACAAGCCACGATCTTGTCTGTCAGTCTGACAAGAAGGAAAAGTCCACAAGTAGGAAGCATAATTCAATCGAATTTATTTCAGAAGCTAAGTTGTTAGGTAGATAGTTATTACAGTATTTAATGGAAAGTAAGTCGGCAAGTAAGTCGGCCTATGCTGAAGCAATTTTCAGATTGCCTATAAATAGAAGAAGTAATTTGTAAATCAATTTACACACACACACACAGGAACACAGACACAAGAGAGACATTAGACAGCAGAGTAATTCTGGGTGAGAAAGAGAAGTCGAAGCTCAAGCTTCTATGCATGTGATTTAGTCGGAGAGCTGAAACTCTATGGATTGACGAGTTTGTAACAGACAAGTTTGTATTACTTTGTATTTCCGCACAGTTAAATATATGAAATATAGTTTGTGGTTGAATTCATGATTATTTGCCCGCACATATTTCTAGATTTACTTCTGTAAATGTCTTTTACAATCACTGATAAGTAAAAGAACAAGAATCCATAAAAATCTCACCGCGTGAAAGTTCGAGGTTTTACGGCACCTTGATCGATTCAAATCTTCCTACATATTTGGGCATATGTTTTTCATAAGTTATTTGGATTTGTAAAAGTGGGTAGTTTACTTCATTTTACTCACAGGTGAAAAGCATTTGTAATTTCTTAGGTCTTTAGACTAAGAAACATATTCTATCATCCTAATCGCAGATAAGTTGATCGCATCAGGCATCAACTTGATCGCAAATAAGTTGATCGCAGGGATCAACTTGATCGCAGATAAGTTGATCGCAGGGATCAACTTGATCGCAGATAAGTTGATCGCAGGGATCAACTTGATCGCACATATCATCTTGATCGCAGGTATTAACTTGGTCGCAGTAAAAAAGGTGGTCGCAGTAAAAACAGGTCGAAGTGAAAAGTGAAATTATTTTTTTTTAAATATTGATTGAGCCCTAAACCCAAGTTTATTCGGCTCGGTTTTGGCTATCAATGCTGAAGACGCTAGGTGCCAATCTTCTCTCCAAAACTGGCATATATAAGTGGTTACTGGGATGAAGGGATTGTCACCTAGGTCGCAGAGCTGTTTAGGGAATACCAATATTTGTTCTCAAAGAAATTCTCTGAGATCAAGGAAATAGCAGGCACTTAGTAGACATCCACTTTGTAAATTAAACTTACCAAAAAGTCATTTAAACTTTTACTTTAATTTTTTTTATAAATAATTTAAATTATGATATATTTTTATATAAATAATCTATTTATAAATATACACATAAAAAAAAGTTACATTCAAACTAAAACATTCTCCACTATAATGCTCTCAAATATTTATAACAATAGTAGAGAATATGCAGCTATGCTGCTCATTAATCTTGTCTTGTAATATGTTACCATATTTCCAATATGTTATTTCCCTAACTATTAGACATAGTCCCTATCTTATGATCTTGTAATAAAAGACATAAGTGGGACATGCGGCATATCTTTCAATTTATTCTAGTTAAGTTCACTCCTTTATTAACACTGCCTATTCTTTTATGTCGTAGTAAACTTCTCTTTTGTTTTCTCTTTATCTATTTAATACGAATATTTTCTTTATTTTCTCTTCTTTATTTAGTTATAAGTTTTTCCTTTCTTTTGACTTTGCATGTATCATCACGAGAGAATGAATGTCAACCTACCACTACCCATTACTATCTATATAGACACTATTATATGTAATGCGAATCATGTTGAAAACCGTGGTGTTGTATCGAGAGGAATTTTCCTTGTTAATAAACCTAGGCTACAACTGGTTCGGGGTAAAATGCACCTTAAACTGCTGCTCGAACTCCCTCGCAGAGACCCAGTCATCCAGGCTCGGGGGCACCTCTCCCTCGCTGCCCATCACCCCTTTGATTGGGATCAAAATAACAAAGAACGTATCCCGCTCTCCGCCCTTCTCCATGTAATCAGGTTCTAAGAGGATATTTTAATAGGCCAAAAATACATACATGTTGCAAAGTATTAAATGTTGTTGTAACAGCTTTGTGGACTATTGAATCTCAAACTATTAAGATTCAATGATCAATATTGATGCTGTAACAACATTTAATACTCTACGCCATACTATGTATATGTATTTTTTGGAAGATACTAAATTTCATGCACAAGCTTTTCATTCTTTCTTTATGGGAGTATTCCCAGGCAGATAGATGCCTCGAGCTTATTATAAAGGGATATACATAAATGGGGTACTTCCTTGCCCTCCTACTGTAAAGCAAGCCATCCTTCCTTCTTATTGATTGATCCTACGAGCAAGTGCGCTATCGCGTTACGTAATAGAGAAATAAATGTTCATTCCGTTCCCATTCAATCAGATGGCGAATTAATACCTTACCTACCTGCTCATTCATTTGAAGATTCCAATCTCAGGGCTTACATATATATATGCTCATACAATCCAAAAACGAACCAAGATGCAACTTCCAAGATACATGCATGCAATTCATAAGTACCGGTGGTAAGGATGTCTCATGAGCAACCCGGTTTGGTTATGAAATGAGGCATTATGTGCACAAAGTAAAAATGAGGACATCTATACATAAATGGGAAAGGATACTTTGCTAGCAAACAATTTAACATAATCTTTTACTTAACTAGAATAAAACCACCCACCTGCAACTTCCAAACCACCCCTTACCATATTTCATTTTGTCACCGAGTTGTCCATCTTGGTTCAATATACTGTGCATCCATTCTTTTCATTATCATGAAACTAATCAAACAAGAATGCTACAAGTAGTCCAAGTGAGACTATCCCAACCATGCCTTAAATCTCTTGCAAATACAAAATTGAAAACTTGTGTATTCCTGTAGGATCAATCTATAATTGAAAACTTGTGTATTCCTGTAGGATCAATCTATAAACCACTTCGAGTGCGGAATATCATGTTTTAGATAGAGGTTTGCAAATTGAGGTAAACGTCTTGGATAATCAATAATTCTCAGTGTATCAGGTGGTAAAACACTCGCTCGGTACATCACGCGCGTGAATGTTGTTATATCAAACCTTTGCTCTCTGCCTTAAGTAAACCAGAACGATTCTTCGACGAGGACTTGTAAAACATAGATGGTCTTATCCATTCAAGACCGATGGGGTGGCTAACCCAACGTGGCTTCAGTGGCTGGCTGGCTGTGTGTAGGAAGAGGAATAGTAAGATAGTGTCCGTATGGCTAGGTTCTCAGCCAACATTGGGTACAAAATAGTGTCCGACCAATCCGGTTCAATGATCACACTTCCCCCTCCTTTTATATGGTTTATTTGATAGAATGAGCCCTAAATCCTGGGTCTAAAATCATCCGTCCGCCCAATAACACTTGGAATCAATTTATTCAGTTAGGGCGTAAGGACTCACTCACTCAAAAACCAAAAGGTAGAGTTCTCCACACGTTTCTAACGGGTTTTACAATGAGAGGAGGGTCTCTTATATACGAAGATATACTAACAAATCCTCCTCATGACATGGTCGAAATACCAAAACCCTAACTACTTGCCCAGCACCACAAGGGTGAGTAGAATAATACATGATTAGTGCAAAAATACCAAAAAGTGGAGTGCTCCACTAAAGTCTAACTCTAGTAAAAACATGAATGGATGGTCCAAAATATAGGGTTTTTCTCCTCAAAATTTTCCCAAGTGCTTCTCAACCAAATGAATGAGTAAGTGTGCAAGAGATCTCCAATGGGCCAATCTTCATCCAAAAGGTGCAAAGAAGGTAGACGCTCCTCCAAAAGATGGAATGTGTGGCATGGGTGAGGTCTCCAAAGAGTTATGTATCCTCAGCTATAAGTGCAATAGGCCTCAAGATGTGGAGCATTCTTCTCCAAATAGATTCCATGTGTGTCTCAAGGGTCACAAGAGTGTAAAAACCCTAGAGTGCTACAACTCTAAGGTGACACATGTAAAGCTCCAAGGTAAACACGTCCGTCAAGCAAGGGTCTCAAGGTAAGCGCTCCACAAGACCAAGGTTCGATGCTCTACTCCAAAGTATAAAACGTTCCAACTGCTACTGGCTAAGGCATGTGCTCCTCCGGGTCTACCACACCTTCATGGGTGGTCCTCGACCCAAGTGTCTTCAAGTTAGGCAGAAGTCTCCATGTAAGCAACCAAGTTGTCCCATGCTACCTAGGGCTAGACACCCTCCTCATGAATCTCCCAACGCTCCTTTTGTAATATAAGTTCACCTCCTATGCAAGCAACCATGCCCTCCATGTGCACCTTATAAAGAATGTCACCATGCTACATAGGATACCAACCTCCTAATAAAGTGCGCCACATAAGATCAAGTCAAGGTCTAGCAATCCATGAGTAAGCTATCTCCACTTTGTATGCCCACGAAGATACAACCAAGAGCAAGCATTACACCATGCATTCCACATCACATAAAGAAAAAAAATATGGTATAATCACTTTTGGAGTAACCCCAAAAGATTACAAATTTTATCCTAATTTGGACAATTCAAATTATCAAAATTTAATCATTGCCAAATTTTAACCATGTGACAGATATAAATTGAAACATGGATGGGTGTGTGCAAGAAGTTGAGGGACCTTTTAGATGCAATCCTAGTTTTCAAAAACAAGATCATGTTACCAAAAAATACATCAAGGTTCTGCTACATAGCCCTTGGTATGGTTCAACCCGAGCCTAACATGCCATGGGACATGTAGGATAGGAAGACATATCGTGTACGCGTTATATAGCTACAAAACGCGCTTGCGATATGTAGTTATAAAACACGTACGCGATTTGCAAATTAAAAAAAAAAAAATACATAGGCCCGAAACCTGTGGCCCATTTTAACAATCAAGAACGCGAAATCGAAGGGCAATTGGAGCGTTTTGGAGCGAGTTAACTGCTTGGGATTGTTGCAAGAGCTGATCTAGGTTGAGGGGAGGAGATTTCACTCGTGAATTGTCATCCAACAAGGTAATTCAATCACCCAAAGCATTCTTTTTTTTGTCACTTTTTAACCTATAATTGTGTTTTTTAATAGAATAATCAATCCAACAACTCCCAAGCTAATGTTTGATGGATTCAAACTAAAATAGGCTATAAGAATAAAAAAACATCATGTCTAATAGATATTCAATGTTCCAAAAGGCTAGAAATATATAAAACAAACACAAGTATAATCCCAACTTGCATAGAATTTGATGGACAATGCAAAGTTTGAATTGGGATACTAGTGAGAGTGCCCACCTATAACATGCATAGTCAAACCTTCAAATGCAATGATTGTGCTGGAATTAACACAAAGTGCAATAAAATTTAGCAACTATTTTCATAGCTAGGTGAATGCCAACATTTTAAGATACATAATGAATGAGAGATCCAAATGTAACAACCAATATAATCATCAAAATGGAAGAAGTTTAAATAGCAAAATAGCACTCCTAAATTCAAAGAAGTTTAAACCCAAGTGTGCATGGAAAAGTCACCAATGAGGGTGAAGAAGTGCCTTAACTTCTAGAAAGAAGTTGAACGAAACTCATTATTTAATTGTTAAATGTTTAATTTTAAGTTTTAAATGTATGTAAGTGAATACCATTAAATTGCTTGTAACTTGAGTTTTCCTTAATTTACATCTTCAATTTTGAAGAGATGTCATTATATACCATGTATACGTTTTTAATTATTTTCTTATTGATTTTTTTATTGCAGTTGCGGCTATGGACACCAATGCTGAAATATTGATTGAGCTTGCCCAGTTGAGAGGTCTTAGTACTGCTTTTAGTGGTGGTGATAGGATTCGACATTCACTTGCATCCACTTTGGATGCAATTGTTGAAACTATTACATTGTCAAACAACATACTATATGATATTACTTCATATAGAGAAAGAAAAAGATGTGAGTACGCTGATGGGCTTAGCTACAGTGCAATAAAAAAGTTGAAAATCACCAAAGAGCATATATTTTCATTGTTTAGGGACCCTCGCACGGGGAAATCCCAAATGCAAATAGGCCACATATCTCTATCGAGTGGTGCACATATCAACCATTTGTTGATAACTGGATGGACATATGGTATATGGTTTTTGATATGCCACCACACAACAACAGGGAAATCCCCTTGTACTTCCTTCGGAAGATGTATGCAGAGTTCGTGTTGGGTAAACACGTAAACTATTTTGATATATTGGCGTTTCAGGGGATCGGTGGGGGGATTCCCCAAAACCGACCCAATGCCAGGCTTCGAGACGTTGATCGCCCTATCCTTGCACCTTGCAGGCAGTTGCCTGGGCCATATGTCCCACCTGTACATCATGTTATTCCATAGACACGTGATGCATTTTTTATTTTGGCACGGGATGTTGTTCGCCATAGCACTATGGTTCAACATATGGGTGAGGAAGGGACATCTGTCCCTGGTGTGGTACATACACCAGGTCGTCATGGTCCAGGACCATCTTTTAGTGCAGTACCACCCACTAGTGCAGTACCCCCATCTACTGTAGGACCATCTACTAGTGCAGCACCATCAGCACATTCCCAGCCTACTTTTGAGCCTCACAAGTGCACATCGTGTGGTCTTCCATGCTATGGTCTTTCGTCAGATGTTGTCTTCAGTGGGTTTTTGAGTGATGTATGTATATGGTTAATTGTAATAAATTCTTCATTTGTATAGTTTGAGCTAATATATTAATTTTGTGAACTTGCAGTTGATGCTTTATGCCGGCAGCGACGCCCCAGAGTATCATGTTCCACACTCTACACAGGGGCATGACATTCCATCCACTGATCCCTTGGTTGGTGGAGAGATTCCCATAGCACCCATTGTCGTATCTCACACTGAGGTAAACATTTTAAAATTTCAGTTTTTTAATACTTGTTAAATTGTTAATTTCCACATACTGTACATGTTAGTTCACTAATGTTATCTACGGTCTAATATTTACAATTATTAAACTTGCAAATGCCGGATCCTTCACGGGGGAAAGCAGTGATGGAGGTAGGATCCATGGTCGTATCGACCGAGGAAATATCTAGGCAGATGCCAGATCCTACACGAGGGAAAGCAGTGATGGAGGTAAACATTTTAAACATTTAAAAATTGTCATTTTTAAATACATGTATGTTCGTTGAATCATGTATGTCTAGCTACATGAACTCTTGTTGACTATAGGCACCAACCGAAACAATTGGACCATTTCCTGGAGTTGTATCTCCTCATAGGCCATATATGAACAAGGGTCAAGTGTATATGAGACGGCCTACTCCTAGAAAGAGTGAAGTTGTCCACGACCATGGAGATAATGATACCATGGTAATTTTTATATCCTTCGATGATATTTCTTGGTTAACTTGAAATCCAGTGCATAAAATATTTTGTTAATGCTTGATTTGCATGTTTACTGCATCAGGAGCCAGAGTTTACTATTGAAAACCTTGTAGGGATGGTTGATGCAGCAGTCAGTGCTGCATCTACAATGGCAACAAGTCACATAGAGGTACAACTATTTGAACATGATATAGACATAGTGTGTTATTGTTGTCTATTGTTTATTCATGCACATTTATAACTATTTCAAGATTTGGTGATTGTAGCCACCACCACCACCACCAGTTCCTGCCCCCTCTGGTTCGACCATGGATGCGACCATCCTTCATGTTCAACCAACAACTCCATCTGCTACACAAGAAACACAATCCCCTTTGTCATGGTCTCTCACTGAGGTGAGATGTCCATTAATGAACAATTGTTTCATGCAATATTCATTAACATTTTCATAATTTTTGAGTTAATTTAGATATGGTATTTTACTGAACTAATGTATTAGTACATAGTTAATTGAATTTAACAATTGATATTTAATTTGCAAGATCCAGAGATGCACACTGGTCCTATAGTTGTGCCTACAGGATCACCCTCAAGAAAGAACAAGAGGAAGCTTGAGTTTTGATATGTCTTATGGGATATGTACATATCGATACATGTGTACATGTGGCTTGGACAGTTTTGGATACATGTACTTTTGGAGACATGTACACAATTGACATTTCAGTTATAAATGAATGATACATTTCACTTTGAATTTGTTATTTGGTTTCCACATGTTCTTGTGTCAATCTATTGTATTGATTTGTGAGGATTATCTATTACTTATGAATGCACTATGTCAAAAGAAAAAACTATTATATTTAAAGGTTTCAATGATCTCAATACATGCACACTAAAGTCAAAGTTCTCGCTCGTGTAATTTAATAAATAAAGTGCAATACAATGTATTTCAAGGTTTCAATGAACTCACTACTTGCACACCAATTGGATATATCTAATTAAAAATTGTGAGTTTGGATTCATTAAATTACAAGTTAAGTCAATGCTCAAGTGTAATTTAATAAAACTAAGTGCAATACATGCTTTACATTTCATCAACAACCAACAACACTATTCAACAAACCTCATGCACCCAATGACTAATCACTCAGCATTAAAGGAACTACAATAGAATCCAAAGACTAAGAACCAACTTTGTGAATCAACATGATTTGAAGCATAAGTCCATCGGATTTGAAAAAGTTTAGTTCAACATTAGATTGATTTTGAATTGAGTTGTGATAGTAAGATAAGATTATGGTTAGGATTAGGGTTTCGTTGGTAGGGTTATGGTAATGGGCCATGCATGTTAAACAATAAACCCTAGTTAGGGATAGGGTTTTCCAAGTTTTTCCTTCGTTGGAATGAAATGCATTGTCCAGCTTTGGCTCTCGTTGGCGTGACTGCATTGTCCCTACTGAGAGAAACCCTAGCTTCAGAAACCATTGTAGATGGAGGTCACCGGGCAATGGACAGGAGGGAGAGGCCCCCCCCCCAACTAAAATACCATGTCACGAATCCAACGGAATCAACGGTTTGTCGATTGGAGGCCCGAGCATCGATTTATGGCGAGTTGCAGGTCACCTCCAGATACCGTTCAGGGACACCTGGTGGACTTGGGCCCGGTGCGCAAAAAACCTCACAGAGCGGAAATTTTGAATTCTGTCAACTCCTGCTAGTGTGTTTGGGCATGGGAAATATGGCAATGCCAACCGCATCCCCACCATCCGTGGCTTTCCAGCTTTGGCCCTCGTTGGCGTGACTGCATTGTCCCCTACTAAGCGAAACCCTAGCTTTAGAAACCACCATAGACGGAGGTCATAGGGAAATGGATAGGAGGGAGAGTCCCCCCCTAGCTAAAGTCCCACGTCACGAATCCAACAAAATCGACGATTCGTTGATCGGAGGCTCGAGCATCGATCTATGGTGAGTTGCAGGTCACCTCCAGATATCGTTCAGGGACACCTGGTGGACTTGGGCTCGGTGCGCAAAAAACCTCAAGGAGCGGCAATTTTGAATTCTGTCAACTCCTGCTAGTGTGTTTGGGCATGGGAAATATGGCAATGCCAATCGCATCCCCACCATCCGTGGCTTTCCAGCTTTGGCCCTCGTTGGCGTGACTGCATTGTCCCCTACTGAGCGAAACCCTAGCTTCAAAAACCACCGTAGACGGAGGTCATCGGGCAATGGATAGGAGGGAGAGGCCCCCCCCCTAGCTAAAATCCCACGTCCCGAATCCAATGGAATCGACGGTTTGTCGATCAGAGGCCCGAGCATCGATCTATGGAGAGTTGTAGGTCACCTCCAGATACCATTCAGGGACACCTAGTGGACTTGGGCCCGGTGCGCAAAAAACCTCACGGAGCGGCAATTTTGAATTCTGTCATCTCCTGCTAGTGTGTTTGGGCATGGGAAATATGAAAATGCCAACCGCATCCCCACCATCCGTGGCTTTCTAGCTTTGTACCTCATTGGCGTGACTGCATTGTCCCCTACTTAGCGAAACCCTAGCTTCAGAAACCACCGTAGACGGAGGTCATCAGGCAATGGATAGGAGGGAGAGCCCCCCCCTAGCTAAAAGCCCACGTCACGAATCCAACGGAATCGACGGTTCATCGATCGGAGGCCCGAGCATCGATCTATGGTGAGTTGCATGTCACCTCCAGATACCGTTCAGGGACACCTGGTGGACTTGGGCCCGGTGTGCAAAAAACCTCAAGGAGCGGCAATTTTGAATTCTGTCAACTCCTGCTAGTGTGTTTGGGCATGGGAAATATGGCAATGCCAACCGCATCCCCACCATCCGTGGCTTTCCAACTTTGGCCCTCGTTGGCGTGACTGCATTGTGCCCTACTGAGCGAAACCCTAGCAAGTCTAGCTGATAAACATGCCTAAGTAAAAATATGGTGCGTTACAGTCCATGCATGCCAAGTGGCATCTCGAAAAAAATATACACATGTACTAGTGTTAACATGTTGCATCAACAATATAATTTAAATTTTGAGTTAAAAACATTGGTTTTGCTTTAATATAGCTTTTGTTTATAGATATAAAACTACACCATGCATATTATAGAACTTATTAAGTTAAGGGTTACACTCTCGAGATTTTTCTTAAGGGTACTGGGAAAGGGAAAAATATTGCTTCCACCCACATATACTTTGTGTTTACTTACACATGTTGCATGCTTTTCCCTACAAAATGCCATTGTCTAAAGGGAATTATCACATAATAGATATTATATTGTTGAAGGAATGAAAGAACCCTATTATCATAGTGGAGTCCAAAGTTGTAAGTTTATCCTCAAGTCATACATTTCATGTTTTAATTTATTTCCGTTAGATAATAAATAATTTATTCTTTCCTCTTAAAATAATGTTTGAATAAATTCCAATTAATTATTTGTTTCCATTATTTGTTACTTAGTATACATGCTAAGGGGTATATTTGATTGCTTTAGTTTATTGTTCAGTCACATTTTTCAACTCTCATATCTATAGTCAATCAAAATAGATTTTTGGTACATAAACACATGAAATTCCCATTCATAGATTGACAATTCCAATAGGTATTTGATACTCAAACATGATCCCTAATTGTTCTTTGGGTCTCTTCATCTTTTGTTACTCTCTAGGATGTGATAAACCTCCATTTTGACCATAACACCTAGTTGAAGGGTTTGGGTGAATGAAAGTCAATGATGGTCTCTCAGGACATGTCAATGGAAATACAAACATGGAAAACCAACAATCTATTGTCTTGGAGGGACGATTCAAGGTATTTACACAATAAATTTGAATATGTTGAAAGAAGATGAAATGTAGAAAATTGAATAAGCTTTCAAAATATATAATTCCTATCTATGGATATTTTGTATGACCACATGAAATTCAAGTTTTTAAAGCAATATGTTGTTTTTTTGGGAAATTATATTGCATTGTTTTCTCATCGGTGCAAGTGACTTAAATGATGGGATTTCTTTACAAAATTTTGAACAATTACAAAGAAGGGCTTGTCTTTGTACACATCGATTGTTTCAAAATTTTTAATATATATATATATATATATATCCCTCGAAACATAAGGTCATGTATTAGTGTAGGTAGGGTTTGATGGTATTAACATTATTATTTCTTTTTTAAATAATACATTATAATAATACTGAAATGGGATTAAATAATCATGCATGGACTGTAATGCACCATATTTTTACTTAGGCATGCGAAATTTGGCATGTTCATTAACTTGACATACAAGAGAACTTTTGGCATATTTATAAACAACATTATGGAAAATTTTGCATATCAAGAACACAAAATTGACATATTCATAAGAAACATACATGGGGAAATTTAAATTATGATACATACCTCATCATGCTAGATCCCACCTATTATCATACAACCAAGCCCTCAGGATCATCTCTTATAATGATGGTCTCCATTAGTCTCTCGTTCTCTATATCCGGTAAGAAGTAGCGTACCTTCGATGAATTTCACTAGGCATTGTTCGTACCTGGAGGTTTGTACCAATGATTAAGTTGGTAAAGTGATACACACTTGCACCTGGTTTGTAATCCCTGTAAACATATCCAGTCTTCTTTCTTGCATTATTGTCATGTGTAACGTATTCACCTTTAACAACCATAGACCCAGTGGGGAAGTGGTTTTTTTCATCATCAGTCATGGACATAATGAGGGTTTGCTTTCCCTCTATACAGCGTGCCAACCAGTAATCACCACCCCATTCACTATCTTTTGAGGCAACCACTGCATATATGTGTCCTGCATAGTATGATTGTAGGTATATGATCAAATATTTTTCGTGTGATACAAGGCCATTAATGTGAGTTTCAAGACTATGTAAATTTAACAAAAAACTGTTAAGGAAATGCATCATACCAGGTTGTACAAGGTCTGATACATGATCAAAATCTATAGAAATAGACGATTGGTCTTCTTCCAACGGAGTTAACTCAACAATTGCACGCTGATCAAGTGGAAGTGATATGTGATCCCATCCATCAACCCAATCCAATGATTCACACACATCCCAGTCACCATCATAGCAAGGAGAGCAAAAACAAGCGAGTTTTCTGGTCCAAATTTCAAATACTGGGTTATCAGAACTTCAAACCGAATGAAAGCCACGAGTGCCAGGAACAGTCTTGCATTCCCATGCATGTGAACGATCTATGTCTACCACCTCCCAAAAAAATCTCTCTACATGTCTCTTTCTTGTGGATTCTACTCGCATAGCTGATTCCTCTCCCATTACTGACGTGCACCACCTGACTATAGATTGAGCATTTCGAATAGTAGATATTGTAGATAATTTCAATTCCTCTCTTCGTAGGGCTGTTTTGACACATGCTCCGGCTCCATCATGCTTTCCTTTACCATGCCCAGTCTCAAAATAGTTCCACATATGTGGAACTTTGTATTTTTTATGCAATGAACACAACCATTGAAATATGCGTGCATTTTTGAACTGACCAGCACATCCATTAGACCAAATCTAGTGTTGGTCCATCTGTATTTTCCTACCCTTCAAATGATCATAGAACATGATGAAACAATGACGTACATAGTGGAAGTCATGGCACCTATCATCACTTATGTAGAAGTGATATTCCTTTAGAATTTATCTTTGCTCTTCACTACTGTTTGGGCCATCCCTATATGTGATATGCACCATCAATGAAACTTGCTCAGAGTGATAATACTGAATTTGGATCTCATTTTGAGGTTGCAGAGTGTAGTTCTCGGAAAAATCAACAACTGAAAGTATAGTACCACAAGGAAATGTATCTCTGCATATTCTAAACTTCTCATCCTGCCATCGTGCCAAGTGGACATGCTGAACATATTAACGTGTCTTTTCAATAAATTCCTTGACGAAGACACTAACTTGTACCTTTTGACACAAAATGATCTCAATATCAGGTTTTTTTGTAAGTAAGGAATGAAATGCAACTCTTCTGAACATAATTTCATAGATAAATGCATGTACCTAAGATGTCACCAATTGTATTTTTTTGCTTTCTTTCCATGGGACTATTTCATAGCTGATATATTTGAAACTTTTCATGTCTGTAACCATATTCCCAAATTCATTGTCTCCAGTCTCGTGCATACATTGGCTCAATAATTCCATTCCAGCACAGTTGGAGCAAGTTCCATCCAAACAGGATTTTGCATAGTAAGTTTTCCCCTCAGGCCTATTGCACATGATACTATGAATGAATTCTCTTGATGAGGTCGGTGGTATTGTCAAGGAGCAATCCTGCACATGGTTAGTATGCAACACACGATGAATGTACAAAAATGTTTCATAGTAATATACATATTCTACATGGTATCTACAACAACAAGTGTTACGAAGAGTATTTGTTCTAACATACCAGGGCTTACATTTCTCAAAAGATATTTGCCCCAAATTCAATTGTCTATGTTCATTCCTAAATTTCTCGTATAGTTCTGTCTATGTTATATCAAGAAGATGCTTAATATGTGGTTCACGATCTTTTGAACCCCTTCTCAGTTTTAGTACATCCTTCCGGTTTGAAGAAGGCCTTGTGTGATCATGCCAAAAACTCTGCACTAGTCCCTTTACTGCATCAACTAGCTTCATGTCACAACGTGGCAATCGACCAATAAAGGCCCAAAAATATGTCTAGGCGGTTGTGTTGAGATGTTCTCTTCTAATAGAATACCTACGGAGGGTTTTTACATTCAAATTAACTAGTTTAGATGTAGGCTTGAGAAAACGAAGGACCCTGGTGTTCTTATTTACAATTGCTTGTGACAACACATGACGAGCCGCATTGCGGTCCTTTGACCGTGTGTTCTTACCAATTTTACCAAAGGCATCTACTAAGATTTTAACTATATGAGAACTTGGTCCAGAAGGCTTTATCATCTCTATCCCTAACGATTTCCTAATAATATTCATGCCCCTAGATTTTAACAATGATAAAAATAATCTACATTTACCTCCATCACATTTCTCCTCAAAATATTTATTTAGTATCTACTGAGTTTGATAAGCAATACTACGTTTAGATAGCATACCTTCAATGTAATTGAGGAGTCCTTCATCAACTTGTATACGCTTCGGAGTTCTTCGACGTGTGCTTTCTAATGGAGGTAAGGGGGTTGGATTTCTATCATCTAGTGCATCAACAATACGCTCTGGTGTTTCAGTAGCAACTTGTTGTCCTTCACTCTCTGCCTGGTAGTTGGATGGTGGAAGTCCAACATCCTCATTGATGGCCCGATTAATATTTTCTTCTTCAACAATAGGCTCCATGTACACTTCCTCTTCATGAGCTTCGTCTTGTGTTGGATTAATAGGATGAACCGCTGTATGATCCTCTATAATTGGATTTGGATTAGTTTCCAAAGAAAGCCTCTGATTCATCATGTCTGTTCTTTTCTTTTCTTTCTCTTCTTCGATGACTTCTTGAGTTCTCTTCTTCATTGCTGATTTTCTTCCTCGGTTACGTACATTCCCCATCACCACAATGATCAATGTCAATATAGTTTGTTTTTGTTGCTCCTCAATTACAAGCTTCCAAACCTTTAACTTGCTTTAATATAACTATTGATCATTCAAGGTGCTTCAATCTTCCTTCTCAATTGTTCATATTTCCCATCAAAACAATAATGAATGGGAAAATTTACCTTTGGTTCTCTTGAATAATAAGCAAATGAAAGTTATATCCACCATCACCATGAAATGACATTGAAGCTTGAAATCTTATCCCGTGTGCTCCTCAACCATGGAAGATGTCCTCAATGTTGCACCTGCATAACAAAAAGAATGATGGAGATAGTGTAGATTGTGAGTATTTTCACAGGTAAGCTCGTGCTCTTGAAAAATATTGCGTGCTAATCGGAATTTTCATAAACACGTAGTGAAGTTGCTCTCGGACAATGACAATTCACTGTTTTAATAGTCTCAAAACACGCACACGATTTGAATAAGCAAAACGCGTACGCGATTTGTATAAACAAAACGCGCACGCGATATCTTTAATCACAATTAATGGGGTGGGTGCACAACTAAATGTAATTACAATATCAACTAAATAGATTATTGTTCCATGTTCCATGACTAGTTATTCATAAATAATTGAAAATAGATTATGAAGTAAAAAGATATACTAACATCATTTCATATTAGTAATCCAAAAACCAATTTATAAGGAGAAAGTAAACTTAAATAAATTACACACAATGAGGATGAATGATGATGATGTTCATGATGTTGATGGTGATGATAATGATTAGGATGATGATGATGTTCACGATGATGAAGGTGATGATGATGAATGATGATGATGTTCATGATGTTGATGGTGAGGATGATGATGATGATGATGTTCATGATGTTGACGGTGATGAATGAGGATGATGATGTTCATGATGCTCATGGTGAGGATGATGATGAGGATTATGATGACGTTCATGATGTTGATGGTGATGATGATGATGATGTTCATGATGTTCATGATGTTGATGGTGATGATGATGATGATGATGATGTTGATGATGAGGATGATGAGGATGATGATGATGATGTTCATGATGTTGATGGTGATGATGATGAGGATGATGATGATGATGTTCACGATGTTGATGGTGATGATGATGATGAGGATGATGATGATGATGTTCACGATGTTGATGGTGATGATGATGATCATGTTGTTGATGATGATGATGATGATGATGATGAGGATGAGGATGAGGATGACGATGATGAAGGTGATGATGGTGATGATGATGATGATGATGATGTTGATGATGTTGATGATGAGGATGATGATGGTGATGATGATGATGATGATGAAGGTGATGATGAGGATGATGATGATGATGTTCATGATGTTGATGGTGATGATGATGATGAGGATGATGATGATGAATGATGATGATGAGGATGATGATGATGTCCATGATGTTGATGGTGATGATGATGATGTTCACGATGTTGATGGTGATGATGAATGATGAATAATGATGATGATGATGATGATGATGATGATGTTCATGATGTTGATGGTGATGATGATGATGAGGATGATGATGATGTTCATGATGTTGATGATGAGGATGATGATGAGGATGATGATGATGTTCATGATGATGATGATGAGGATGATGATGATGATGATGATGATGTTGATGGTGATGATGATGAGGATGATGATGATGATGTTGATGATGTTGATGGTGATGATGAATAATGATGAATGATGATGATGATGATGAAGGTGATGATGATGATGATGATGATGATGATGTTCATGATGCTGATGGTGATGATGATGATGAGGATGATGATGATGATGAGGATGATGATGATGGTGATGTTGATGATGAGGATGATGATGATGTTCACGATGTTGATGGTGATGATGAATGATGATGAATGATGATGATGATGATGAGGGTG
>LPNX010952792.1:157553-170053 GCA_001517045.1 Pseudotsuga menziesii | reverse complement strand
GATGATGATGATGAAGATGAATATGAAGATAATGAAGATGATGATCATGTTGTTGATGATGATGATGATGATGATGATGATGATGATGACAATGGTGATGATGATGAAGATGATGAGGAAGGTGATGATGATGATGATGATGTTGATGACGACGATGGTGATGATGATGATGATGAGGATGATGTTGATGATGATGATGTCGGATGATGATGTTCATGATGTTGATGGTGATGATGATGATCATGTTGATGATGATGATGATGATGAAGTTGAAGATGATGAAGATGAAGATGATGATGAAGTTGAAGATGATGAATATGAAGATGATGATGAACACTATTTTTGGTTTTACAAAATGCGCACGCGATTTGTCTCCACATAATGCGCACGCGTTTTGTTTCTATACAACGTGCACGCGTTTTTTGTAGTTAAATCGCGCTCGCGTATTGTTTAAATTCAAAAATTTATTCCCTCCAAATGATAAGGCTGAGCCTCCACCCATGCTTTCGTGGAATTCCTATGCCTATGTGTCTGCTTTGTACTTTGCTTTGGATTCAACATGCCTGTGCCTTGGAGTATGATCAACCATGACTAATTCAACATTATATCCAAATTTTCAATATGCTCGTGTTTAGCGGTTCGTCTGATTATGCCGCACATCTCCATTTTTTATGAGATTTTAGAAACAAATATGGTTTTTTTTGTAGATTCTAAATATGTAAATTTTAACAAGAGTACATAATTTTTTCTATTTTTTTCTTATTTATCTTCTGTCATCACTCCTCAACTCAAAAAAAACACTGGTAGTGTTTCGTCCATATCTCTTTCGTTTCTCAACCATTTAAAAAAAAAATTGTATGGTGCACTAAAGAACACCAATATCTACATGTTATAAATAACCCATTTCCAAATAATTGCATTAAGACATTCAAACGCTGCACCCACAAATGATGTACCGTTTTCGAGGTTTGATCTCTTAGATAATTAAAAAAAAATTTAAAAATATTATTTTTATTATTGGAAAAATAGTCGTGCACTAGTCCTATATGTTCTCTATATGTATACTGGTTTTCGTAAGTTTATTCCATCATTTAGACACTCAGACGCTGCACCCACAAAAACATATACCTTATAATTTGTCACAAAAATAAAAAGTGCCCGTTAAAATTGATCTAACTTTAGATAGTTAACAACATTTTCAATAGAAAAAAAATATATATTTGGAAAGGTCATTCAATTTCCTACATTTCTTGTTTTTTACTGATCGCAAGATTCATTGTGTAAGTGTCTCAAAATATCCATGCAAGTTGATGGATGTCTGTTTTTTAAGTTTTGTATTGCATCTAACACGCCAAAAGAGATCCTCAACTTCTTGCACACACCCAGATGCTCTATCATGGCACTCAAGGTTCTATGTTTCCTTTTGGGAAGGATTAGTTGTAGTGTACGGTTTATGCATTTTTTATTTACTATACACATATGCTTTGATATGTTGGTTTATGGGGTATTTTGAGGTGCACTGGCCATACAAAACCCTTTGGCTGATGACACTAAGGTATTCCTATCTATCCTAGTGATGCCTAATAGTGCGCTGAAGTTTCTCCTTAGGAGTTCCTTGGATTGGCCTAGACATATGATTGTGGTTTCCCATTTGATGTATAGTGCTATGGTAGCACCCCCCCTCCTTTCGTCTTTGGCTTCCCTGGTTGCATGTTTGGTTATGGTAGGTTTTATGATTGACTCATTTGGTTTACGCTTTGCTAATTAAGATTACTCTTGGGCCTCTACCACTAATTGAGGCCCTTTTTTATGGAACTTACCTTGATCCCTAAATGGTCCTATGATAGGACATGTTATTGTAATTATAACCCAAGGGAGTCTAATAAGTGGTAAATAAAGTACAGGGACTCAAAAGGAGAGACTTCAATGCACTGTGAGCCATTGCTGTGATGGATAGGAGGACCTTGCTGTTGTGGTTCCCATTTTAATCCCTATTGCCATGGTCGGGTTTCCCTTTTTGTCTTTGCCTTTCTTGATTACATTTTTGCTTATAATAGGCTGGTTGATCCAGTTGGGTCCTCTCTGCTAATATAGATACCTCCTGGGTTATTTTTACTAATTGGAGTCTTTCTAAGTTATGTAGCCTTCATTGGGTGGTAATTTTTAGGACACCTTTTGATGTGCTGAGTCAAACTTTACCCTAACTTAAAGTGATTTTGGTGTTTGTTCGCTATTTTATTTAAACCTATTGTGACTATTTTCCATGGTTTTTTAATTAAATGGAGGATTTGGTTACCAGTTTGTGAAGTCCTGCAAGAGTGGAATGAAACATCAGAAGCTTTAGGAAATGGTGTGAATAATGACCAAATATGTCATATAAAGCACATAGGTGATTCATATGCAAGGATTTGTAACACTTCTTAACTGAGGTAGGGAGATTTCTTTCCTCAACTAGTGTCATTTCATCGAAGGAATCATCTTTGGGATGAAGCCAATCCATCAAATATGGGAGCTTCGGGCACTTGTTGGTGACGTGGTCAGGATGGTTGTAAAGTGCATAGGGAGGGAAAATCCTAGTGGGAGCGGTGGTTGGATTGGCCATAGCTCACCTAGGAACACAGGTTCCCCAACATTATTGGTTTTTTCCCTGGTTGTCTTACTCTTTTTTACTTAGGTTTTGCAACGGGTGTTTCCACTATCGTTGGGTAACCGAAGGTGGAACATTCATTGATTCCAAAGGTGTAAACACTAAGTGAGGAGTATGGACCAAAGTTGGGGTAGGAGTAGGAGGATTAAAGTACCAAATGGTAATTACAAGGGTGAGCCCTCGAAGGTTCATTGTGGCCATAATAGGTTTACCTACCTCTTCTAGTGGAGGGAAGAGGAAATAAACTGGCGTGATGGGATATTTAGGATACATGTGTCTGCCCCAAGATGAATTGACTGATGTGGAACTAATGGTCCACCTACAGACTGATAATTTTATTTAGGTGGCACCGAAAAAATCCATGAAGAAGATAGGTTGTATAATGGTTTGGCTCCTGTCATAATCGTACACGTAGGGGATGGCTTATATGTCGTAATGATAGGCAAGGGACCATGTTAATCTGCAAAGTAGAGTCTTTTTAAATGATAGGACTAACATCAGAAAATGATTAAATAGATTTAATTCCTTCAATGGTAGGCAGGACATTATAAATATTATATTGTGGTTTGGGATCCTAAAAGGTAAGCTCGTCTAAGGTTATGATAGTGTCGAGGAAACACCATAACCCTAAATACTGACGAAGCAACGATGGTCATGGAATACATGTAGCTATAAACTAAGAGTATATTTTAGTTTAAAGGTGCATCAACCACCTCCACATTTATAAAGAGAGTTTTTCCCACTAACTCAATGGGAACATTTTTTCATAGTCCTTGCAGTTGTGAAGTAAAACCATCATATGCATGCAGAGTCATAGCAAACCATAACAATTTAGTAAACCTAACCTCCTCCAAAAATTAATGGATATAACACTTTCCGCAGTCCTTGTGTAAAGTGGTCCCTTCTTGTAATATATTTCTAGCTTTTGTGTCTACATGATGATGGCCTCCTGCTGGACCATCATGTGCTTCATCAACTATATAATTTATTTTATGTTCCAACAGTCTCCTAAGTATATCAGCAGGACCAATTTTGTACAAACTTTCATAAATTAATATGTATGGTGCTGCCTTCATAGCTAGCACTTTGTTTTTATTATCTGGCATGTCACAAGGGGCCTTTCCATCCTGAATAAATTTCACAATGTATGCAAGCTCCTTTGGAGCAGTTTATACTCTAAAGAGATTATAATCAGGGAGGTCATCATCAATTTCTGTGGGATAGTGTCCATCTTCTATTCATGATAAGTGATCTGGTCCTGCATGTGCTCGACCTGGTTTTATAACTACTTCAAATGAAAACTCTTGGAATAAAAAGATCCATTGACAAATTTTTCCTTGGTGTACTGGCTATTTCAGATTGACTCTGAAAAAATAGAGTGTTATTACATATATAAAGAGTGGTTATCGCTTAAGGAAGATATCTAGTGAAAGTGGCTATGTTTAAATAGAAACATACTTGCATAATTACATATATAAATAATTTGTAGCCTTGAGCATATAAGCTCAGTAGTCTCCGGCGGGAGTAACTAATAGGCTGCTTCGCACCTCCCCCTTCTTTGTTGGGTAATAGCTAAACACACCTTCGAATCACACTTAATCTAGTGTTATTACATATATAATGACTGATTGGAATGAATTACTGAAGTTTCACCAATCTATCGGTGGCAACTTGGCTCGATCTCTTCTGTTGAAAGCATGGGTAACTAAATATCTATCTTGCGTGTGGCAACTTGAATTCAATATCTTAGGTATCTCCTGTGACTGGGTCTTCTCTCATCATTTGTTGGCTCTCTCTATTTATCCACTAAAATATAAGTAAGAAGAGTGATTAGGAATGAAAAGAGAAGGTACGTTAAGTTACTTTCCCGCATCACAACTTTTTATATAAAAGTAGTTGCATATAAAACCACTCAAATTGGAAAGAGGAAAGAAGATGTGACTGATGATTGAGTGGGAGTGCTACGAATAGCATAGAGATATAGTTGTTCATAAACACCTATAATATGATGAGAAAACCCGAGCACTTGGGAAAAAATACGGAGTAGGATCACATGGAGCAACAAGTTTTTGCGGACAAGAGTTTCAGATCCATGAACTTTGTACAAAGTGTCCCATATGAGCAATTGGAGCGGCAAAGAAATAGGGAAAAGAACAAATATTTCATCCATTTTTTACTAATCCACAATAATACCTCTATTATCGTGAGGGATGATAAGGGGAATAAACAAACTAGGGCCTCTATAGGTTGCTTGGAGGAAATTAAAGGGGTGTCTCGTCGCTTGACCAAGTATGCTGCTGAAGCAATTATAGAACATGTCGGGCGATCCACAAAAAATAGAGGGAATCCTATTGTAGTGAGATTTAAAGTTTCCACCTATCTCGGTAAAAAGAAAGCAATGATCCTGAGCTCTTGAAAAGGAGTAGGTAGAAAATCTCTCATTATGTACATCCACGATGTAACCCAACTTTCACATAATGGATGCTGACTCCCCAGGAAATGTCATGTTTAACTATCATCATAGATTGATTAAGTTCTCCATTTAATTAAACCCTATTCTTTATTAGGGGCCAAATCCACTAAAAGAGGGGGCAAAAGGAACCTTCTTCATTGCACAAGCAATAGCACCAACATTCCAAGCATTTCCTTAAGAAGTTTCCATAACATTCCCAGGATCAAAAGTAGTTACAGGAAAAGCAGCACTATGACCAGCAGTTTCAAGAGCATTCAAAGCAACATTTCCAGCTGAAGCATTCCTAGCAGCACCAGTTTAAGGAGCAACTGTATCAACACTCCCAACATAAGTTCCAAGATCATGAAAAATAAGTAGTTTAACGAACAACATCTCCATAAGAAGAAGGAGAAACATATTGATGAAAATGCGTTATTACAAATATAAGAAAGAAATGACTTAAAAGTATAAGGACAATAAAAGACAGCGGGTCCCCCGAAAAATTCCCAAAGAGTCTAGGAGTGAGCATTTGGATCTTAAGTTTTGCTTAGTTATAGTGAAAAATATGAAATACTATCTAGTGATAAGTCTCCATTTTGTATCAGAAGTTTTGATGGAGTCGTTATTCGAGGAACTCCTTCTAAGGGAGTCTCATATGTTCGTAATGATGCAGCGGGGACTTGTTATCATGATAGACATGGAGCGGTAGGAGCCTAGAAAATCTATCCAAAAGTTTTGAAGAAAAGTGGATTAGTTCTATGGTCAGAGTTGAGATTCATTCCTGAAAGGGTCTAAACCCATTGTGTGAGGAGTTATTAGGAGGGGGAGGTAGGATGCTTTATCGGTGGGGTATAGATTTGATAGAGATACATTGTTGGGTAGAAGAAAGCACGCAAAATAGGTCACTAAGAGAAGTGGCTGCTCTATCACTTGCTATGAAGTCTTCATTTGCAGCTGTAGATATGAAGAGAGAAACGGTATTGGAGAGATTGCTGCTACATATTCATGCTAAAATGTACCCTCACTGATATGATAAAAATCTGTCAAGTAGGATAGAGATTTATCATTAAGTTCAAAGTGCCAACAAAATATAGCCTTCCTTTCAAATATCCAAGCCAAGTTCAAGTCTGTGAGCCAGTATATGCAAGGGTGGTAAAGAATACAAGAGATTGGTAGCAGGCACTTCCATTAAAGCAAGTAGGGATATTAAGGTCCTATGCAGTCTTCATTAATAAATGGTATCTGGGTGAAGCCCAGCCCGGTTAATTGTTGTCTTAAGATTTAATGTCATATTGGTTACTCTACTTGGGGTAGTGGGTGGAACAACTACTACAAAATATTACAATACAATATTTATAGCATATCCACATTTTAACATATGATATCACCATAGAGACATTTCACCTTTCTCTGAACCTGTTTCCTCGCTAAACTAAGCTCCAATGAATTGGCCCATGCCCTCCAATCCAAGTGCTAGCAGCCTTGTGAAAGCCATTCAGACCTAGTCAACCTAACAACTTTCTCCCTCGTTGCAACCATACCTATGACTAAGACCTTTTACTATAAGAGCTTGCACGAAGACCTTTTCACTATGATAGATATCGCCATTGGAGATGTTGAACCCGCTGCATGCCTAAAGCTGCTAGTCATAGGTTCTGATGCCAGAGCTGGACGGCTACCAGAGCCGCCAGTCACAGGTTCTGATGCCAGAGCTGGGATTAGATATGTGGTCTATACTTGTTACTAGATTAGATTGACCATCATATATACCTGGTCTTCCTGACCACCATGCATGCTACTATGGGCTAGTTGAACTTGCATGGATAAGTCCTAGCACCATGTCCAAGCCCAATCTGAGGCCATGAAGCTAACTAACTAGTATAAACTTGGATTGGCATATCTACTTGGATCTCTAGTTGGCATAGAGACTTACCTAACGGCTACTCAACTATGATATAGGAATATAGGAGTTTGCATTTGGATATGCATATAACATCTTAACATATGATGTCGACATAAATATGTAGAATCTTTCCCAGAGGCCATAGCTGTTGTAACCAGATGCTGAAACCGGGTCTCCTGAGCTGTCCATGGTAGTTGGACCTTGGGGGGACTACTGTGGCTGGCTCCTACCCTAGTCCGTATTCCGCATAGATACGTTGAAATTGAATCCATATAATACCTAGACAGGAGAAATCAAAGACGTGTTCACCTATGTGCATATATACTAGTGCTTATATATGATATAGAAATATCTAATTGTTAGTCTACTATATTGGCAGAGATAAGTTTGCACCACCATGCGTCTATGAAGCCATATGGAGAAGTCATTGTTGCTGCTATAGGGCCTAGTTTTACCTGGGAACTATGTAGGCCCGTCTACCTAGACCTAGATATCTAGAGTTTATGCCAGGTATGGTAAGGCCATATAGACATTGTTAAACTTGCAGTGCCTTATGATTGAGCTAGTTGATAATGCTAGGGTATATCCACTACTACTACTACTAGGTTCTCTAGGTGTTTATGATGCCAGAACAATGTCAGCACAGATAAGTGTTCATCTATGATATTGCATATCTACTTGGTTGGACCTAGGACTATTATGATGTATGTAGGCTCTCATCACCATGGATAAGTCCCGAACCTAGGCTATAATGGTTATTAGTGCAGGTTAATTCAACCATCCTAGGTAGGTAGTATAAAGGCCTATGTAAACACATATGTATGTTGTTGCTGGTTCAACCTAGTTAACATATTATATCGGCATAGAGGATAAGTTTTTATTGCTGCCATACCTGCCTGGTTTAGCTGGCTAGGCCCAACTATATTTTGCATCGAGACATTTACCACTTGAACTCGCATAAGTCCTGCTGGCCCGTCTCACCACTATGGACTAGTTGAACATGCATCTCTATGTCCTAGCATTGCTATGTATGGTGGGTTGATCTCACATGAATGAGTTTACATCTATGTCATGTTCTTCTTGGGCTCCTGGGATTGATGGGAGACTGACTATGCTGGGATGACTCAGACTACTACAACTACTCGATAGACTGGGCTCCTGGGGTGAAAGTGGCAAAGGGATCTATAAATTTGTTTGCTTATTTGTTGTGATCAATTTATGTTTTCATTGGTGTCCTTCTAAGTGGTATCAACACCACTTTCTTATGAAATATTCTATAATATTACATATTTTTAGACAAATTCTAAAAATAGCCACAAACAACTATAAATAGCCATAAATTCTATAAATATCCATAAATTGGGATCGCTGAGCTGCAACGCTGACATGCACACCTCCCTTCCATACGAACATGCAAAGAATATAACATATACCCAACAGAAAGTAGGGAACAATCTAACTACAAGTAATAAATAACAACTAATCTAAATAAGATACATGGTTTTCCATCAATAGGAAGATAACCGAACCATAAAATAGAAAGTAAGAAGTAAAGGGCTTGATACCTGCAATTACAAGTACATCTCATGGGGAAGAAAGGGTGAAGTACCTCATTTGTCTTTGAGAAATGTGACGATCACTAGAGGACCTTACACATGCCATTGGAAAAAAGGTCATGCCACCAATATCCACCATTAGACATGTAGCTTTCATATGGGAATAATAACATGCACACACAAGTCAAACATCAAGGGAAAAGTGGAAAATGCTCCGAGGGTGACTCAAGACGAAGCTACGTTAGCCTACATTAAAGCAAGAGAAAAAACAAGGATAGTTTCCATAACCATGGATGCCAAAGGGACATATGGGATTGATCCCATGACTAGGGGAGACAATGTTGCTACTTATCAATGAACCCGAGGTGACCAAAAAAAGAGGAGAAAACACATTAAAACATGGAAAAAGAACATTGGATAAAACATACAATTGAGAACTGCTAGAAACAACTAGCAAGGGAATGACACCATACTTCATTGGAGAGATGGGGGGGAGAAACCGATAGATACAAAGGGAAATTGCATCAAGTAGAGTAGTAAAGAGAGGGAATATGGAATCCTACCACATACATGGAAATGAATAGGATACAAACCTATCTTGAACAAGGGAGTTCTATAAAACATAGGTGTATTGAGAAAGTAGAAAACAAAGTTCAAACTCAAAACATTGGAGTTTAGAAAGACTATGATGACTTTAGCACACTATTAAACATTGATCCATCATACTTCACCAGTGTAATTGTCTCTATTTCAATATATATAATTATTGATCATCCATTTATGCACTTGAGTGTGTAACTAATATCCTTAAAACAAGGTTCATTCGATCAACTTTGATCACCCAATTCGACCCTAAAATGGTTAGACAATTCCACATTTTATGGCCTTTTCTATGCACAATCATTTACAATCAACCTAGTTGAGACCAATTGGTCCTATTGAATTAGTGGAAACCCAATATTTACTCCTATCAATCTAGTTGAGACCCAAGAGCTGACCAATCAACCTCTTAGTCAATCTACTGACATGCATCTAAAATTCACCAACTGACATCTAAATTTGTGTTTAACAAAATTATTCTAACATTCCCCCTCGAACACAAATTGGAGTATCCTATAGGAAACATTCAATCAGCATCCCCCCTAATGACACTTCTTAAATCTAAAGAAAAAATCAAAATTTAACAAACTTTTCCTTTATAAATTGACTAGTAAAAATATCAACATTATGATAATTTATCCTACAATAAACAAGAGTTACCACATTCTCCTATACCATGTATTTGAGATAGTGTGTATTAATATCAACATGATTTATCTTAGTATTTGTAATTGGTTTATCAAGCACTTGTATTGCACTATGATTGTTATAATATAATGTAGTTGATTCCATAGGAGGAAATCCAAGCTCACCAATTAGTTTGAAAATCCAAACTGTTTTAGTTCTAGCATTCATTGATCCTTTGTATTCCTCTGTAGTGCAATAACAAGATGAAAATATGTTTCTTACACAATCATATAATTATACCAAATCCAAGATGAAATACATACCCATAATTCAACTTCCTAAATCCACCTCACTAGCTCAATCAGGGTTTGTATATCCCACAAACTAAGTCGAATATTTGCTGAAATACTTAATGCCAAATTGATGTGTTGCTTTGACATATCAAAGAAGTCTATTTGTAGCATTCATACGGGTTAAATTTAGATCCTACATGAACTTGGAGTGCAACCTAACATGATAGGTAATATTAGGTTGATTATGACTCAAATAAATAAGAACACCTATGAGTTTCTTGTATATAGTAACATCAAATTTCATAGAATCACATTCCTTAGTCAATTTAACTCTAGATTGAAAGTAGTCAAGCAAGTTTAGGATATTCCATTCTAAATTTCTTCTAGAGTTCTAGTGAGTACTTAGGCTAAGAGTGAAGATACCCTAATCTGTAACGGTAAAAACCATTTTACTGTAAATTCTCGAACTTCCACTTTCTAAAATACAAATAATCCATGAGTTGATAAAATAGATATGATAAGTCATAAGTTACAATTGAGGGTCCGCTATTTATATTTTGGCGGAATACCCTTTCATTAAGAGTCATGTCTTTTTGTAAAGACATTATTAATTATTATATATATATATGTTGATGTTTATTATTATTATTATTGTTTGTTGTTATTATTTAAGTTTGTTACATTGTCTTTCCCTTAAGGGAAGCTTTGTCCTCAAAGCTTCATTGACAACAACATATGATTTGCTTGAACTGTCATCTCTGGATCCTTTGCGACACTTGATGAGATAAGATGATACGAGTTACAGATTCCCCAAGAGAATTGTTGCATCGTATTTGATGTGGTCCATCCCAGATCTATTTTGATTGGACCTCTTATATTGTTTTTGGAAACGGGTTGTCTCAATTGTTGCTTAGTATGTCGAACTATTTGCTTGTCAACATAACTCTTTTTGTGAATGCTCATTTTGACCCTGTCATTGGTCAAAATGACGATTATAATTTGGATGTTTATAAGGCATATGTGTTGTTTGTTTTTCTTCCTTTTTAACTGCGGCGAGGACTTCCTTCACTTACTCAACTTGAATTTGTTTTTCAGAGAGTTTGGATGCTTCTATTTGGATTTGCGCTATTTTGTTCTCCAGTAGATATTTTTTACTATGAATCTTCTTGAACGTTTCATCTTTTGACTTTTTGTCCTCTTTTAACTTCTCGATTTCTTTCTCTAGTTGTTGATTAAGATTTATAAGGAATTGATATTCTTCTTGTTTTTCTAGGACTTTTCCTTTGATGTCTTCATTCGATTTGTCTGCCTTCTTGGTACTCTTTAACTTCTTGATCTTCGTAACCAATAATTTATTATGATTTCTTAATTGGTATATTTCTTTAGTATTAATTGTTAATGTGTTATAGACTTTTGTAATTTCCAACTTGTGAGATTTTTTTGAGTCTTCCTCTTTTTGCTAGAGTTCCTCAATCTGTTGCTGAAGGCGACGATTCTCTGCTTCTTGGCATCTTACTTTTGTTTGAATTTGTGTGATTTTGTCATATTTGTCCTTGATGATTTTGTTTAATCGTTTTATTTCTTCGTTATTCTCGACTGCATCTTTCATATTTTTTTTTGGTTTTGTAGATTTTGATTGGTATATTTTTGACTCATTAATTCTTTAGAAATATCCATCTTTGTCATGACAAATACTTTGTGAATTGCTACTTGTATTTGGGACTGCAATTTTGAGTTAGTCTTTGCCATAATTCCTGACTTCTGGTGTTCTTTGACAATAGTTGGTTTTCCTTTTGACTGACTTCTTGTCTTCTTTGATTTTTTCTTGTTTTTCTTTACTCTTGTAATTTAATAATTGTACTTAATAAAATTATTAAGTAATAATAATAATAATAATAATAATAATACTTTTTCTTTTTCTTTTTGAAGGTTGATAAATACTTCTTGTAGATTGGGTGGTTGGGAGGAACGATTGTTACCTTCCCCACCTAAGTTCAAATCTCACTTGCTCCTTAGTTCAGATCTCACTTACTTCTTAGTAGTTATTATTATGCACTTTTATATTCAAACCCAAACCCACTTTAATAAACCACGTATGGTTTCACTTTTGTCCTTCTTTTTTTTACTTTTACTTTTATCTTTTTTTTTTCTTTCCTTTTTTTGGTTTTTCCTCCTTCTTTTAGTTTTTTTTGTTTTTATTTTTTTTTCACTTTTTTTATTAACCCTCTTTCCTTTTTATTTTTTATTTTGGCTTTCTTTTCTTTTTTTACTTAGTCAAATACCATAAATTTAGGGACTCCCTAGGATTATGATTAAAAATCACGGTATGGCCAAAGGCCTGGATCACAAACTAGATCTCATACCACTGTAACGGTAAAAAACCTTTTTACTTCCACTTTATAAAATACAAATAATCCATGAG
>LPNX010952792.1:121281-155201 GCA_001517045.1 Pseudotsuga menziesii | reverse complement strand
TATATATGTTGATGTTTATTATTATTTTATTATTGTTTGTTGTTATTATTTAAGTTTGTTACATAATCCAACTACATAACATGGATACTAAGAAGGAAATGAAGCATACCCAAGTTTGTCATCTCAAATGTAGCCTTCAGTTTATCCTTTAAACCAATAATTGATTGACCATGATTTCTAGTGATAATTAATCCATCCACATACAATACAATCAACAAAATATCATAATTCGCAATCTACACATAATGATTGTGATTTTTCCCACAATGTTTGAAACCAATACAAATAAATGATTTATTCTAGTCTTCTCATACTACACTTTAGATGCGTAATTCAAATCATGCAAAAATTTATTCAATATGTAGACAAGAGTTCCATCCTCCACAAAGGCAAGTGATTGTTCCATATATATCTCTTTAATAATATCCCATGCAAGAAGGCACCCTTCACATTGATTTGATGTTCCTCTCAACCAAAAATTGTACCAAGAGAAGGAACATCTTTGACAAAATTCATTAGCTACAATAGTGAAATTATCCATCTAGTTGATGCCTTCCCTATGAGGAAAACCCTTTTCTACTAGTCAATCCTTTTGTCTTTCAACAAACCCCCTAATTGAGGTAAGCTTTGTCTTGTGGATTCCTTTGCATTTCACTATGTTCTTTTCTTGTGGACAAGGAACGGTTTCTCAAGTCTTATTCTTTATCAAGGAGTTATATTCTTCAATCATAACAGTCTCATATTTAGGTTTGTCATGTTAATTTATGTAGGTTTTAATATCACGTCTTTAGTACACATGCCATGAGATTGACATTAATATTTTTTTTCTACCCATGAGTTTTCCCTGGATGAGTTGCATCACTTACATAAGTGCCAGTAGCCTCAATGGTATTTAAAACCCACTTGGGATAATGAATCTCCCTTATAGAGGGTGTCTATATAATCAATTCCCCATGAATAGACCTAACCATACTATAAGTTGATTCTCCATTAGAATGTCTTTTCTAGAAAATGATTCAACAATAGAAGTCCAATTGGAATTCAGTTCACTTGATTTAATAGAAAAATGACTAAAGGATGGTTAAGGAATCCTAGTCAATCTAGATATTATATTAGTTAGTTCATAAATCAAGGTTTTGGATTAAGAACGATTCAATATTTGAACTGAATCATAACTTTCTATACAAGAATATGTTAGAAACATGACACTTAAAGTCTTATAATCAAGGATAATATCCAATGGACATAATGATTAGTAGTAAGGTCTTACAATTACTAGTCATTACACTCTTTATAGTAGCTAACCATGATGCAATGTTGACTTAAGATATCCCATTTATTTCTCTTGTCATATAGATTATGATCCCACACGATGCATCCAAAGGTTTTGGGAAGTCCAATTGATCATTTCTTTCCACTCTAATTCTCAAGAGGAGTCACATACAAACCTATCTTGGTTTGAACCTCATTCAAAGGATAATTTGGTCAATATTTGCACATTGTCTACCAAAAATTTGGTTGGTACATTCATTTTGCTTGAAAAAAACATCGAACCATCTAAATAAATGTCCTATTATTCTTTTCATGAAAACCATTCCATTAACAAGTGTAAGATACTATTCTGTTACATGAGATATGATTCTAACACTAATACTCTTCAACACTATGACTCACATATTCTTCTCCATTATAAAACCTCAAAAATTTCATAGGTCAACCACATTGAAATTTAGGAAATTCCCTAAACTCTTTGAATTTATCAAAAACAAAATCATTTGTTTTAAAAAACTAAACCAAAGTAAACTTGGAAAAATAATCAATGAAAGTTTAAACATACTTTTATTTGGTTATACGGATTGTTCATTGTACAAATCTTTCTATGCACAAGCTCCAACCATGACTTTTCTCTCCAATAATAGATAATTATAAAATGCAACTATAAGATTTGAACATATAGATCTAGGCACACAATCTAAAGAGATATACTATGCATTACAAATCAACAATCAACTAATCATGTAACATATGAGATATGATACTTCATTACACAAAAACCAGAAGCACATAAGAAGAAAGTAATGTTTTATTTCATTAACTTGAATGAATGGAGGTGAACAATATAAATAGAAAGGATTTGAATTAGGTTAGGATGCTATTAGAATTGCTCATGCAGTGCTTGGAAGCTAGTAAGGCTTCACTAGAGCCAAAAAATCCTTTGTTAGCCATGCACACTCACTTAGACTAAGTTTAACTAACCCAAGACTCTCTGATCACTAGTTTTGACTGAGTGATGTGCAAGCAACTGACTATATGTCCACACAAATCCATAAAATCAATAAATTGGGGTGCTTAGTGTTTGTTAGGGATATTTAAGGTTATTTAGGAACTATATTAGTGTAGCACATCTAGTCCTCAACTATTTCTATGGTCAATCACTCCTAAGATCAGGGAATAGTTCCTAAAATCAAGGAATGCACCCCCAATTCTAGGAATCCAACTTAGGTTTGAAATATATGGTCAATTTGGATTGCGTTTGTCACACTAGAGTCATCAATTAAAGGTCTAGGTGGCTAGGTAAAGGGTTATTTTCTCTAACACCCCCCATAATCCTAACTAGGTGAAAAAAAGTGTCATGACAATTTGCAACCATATTAGGTACCCATGTACACATAAAAAATTCTTTGAAAACTAGGAAAGAGGGAAAAACCACATGGGACGCCCCCCCGCACCCCCTTCCTAAAAGAGAAATTTAAGAGACAGATTTATGAATGTTGCTTGAAATATGCCTTCACTCCCAAAGTATATCTCAATTGGGTGAACTACTTCTAAATGAAGGTATTTGTGAAGATCCTTGCAAACCTGTGTGAAATCCTCCTTCTTTTGAAGTGGTCAATTTGGATCCTCCTTCTAGGAATCCAACTTAGGTTTGAATCATATGGTCAATTTGGATTGTGTTTGTCACACTAGAGTCATCAATTAACGGTCTAGGTGGCTAGGTAAAGGGTTATTTTATCTAACACCCCCCATAATCCTAACTAGGTGAAAAAAAGTGTCCTAACAATTTGTAACCATATTAGGTACCCATGCACTCATAAAAAAATTCTTTGAAAACTAGGAAAGAGGAAAAACCACATGGGATGCCCCCTCGCACCCCCTACCTAAAAGATAATTTTAAGAGACAGATTTATGAATACTGCTTGAAATATGCCTTCACTCCCAAAGTAGATGCCAACTGAGTGAGCTACTTCTAAATGAATGTATTTGTGAAGATCCTTGCAAACCTATGTGAAATCCTCCTTCTTTTGAAGTGCACTTGAGTCCATTCATGATATCCAAACACTTTTAAGTACTTAAATGGTGGTTCTTTAACACTCCTTGCTTCTAATGGAGGATATCCCTTAAATATTTTGTGTGGAACTTGTTAAAATGTAGTAGGAAAGGTGGTATATCCATAGAATGAGAGGAATTCTAGAGGTATTCTCCAAGAAGAACCTAATTTGGGACATGGTATCCATTGTATTCTTCAATTTGAAATTTATTTGGGACAAGTTCTCCAATGGATAGAAGAAATTTGTTGATAACCTCTTCTTTTGGGCCTATGGAAAGGGTCTTCCTCAACTGAGTGGTGAATCATGGATGTGCATATGTACTCATAGTCCATATGTTGTGAATATTCTAGGGCCTCTTTTATCCTCAATGTATGTGAATATGTCTTCATAAGACATGTATTGTGAAGCTTCTAGGTCCTCCTTCAACAAGACTAGATCTAGCATACCAACTATGTAGCAATTGAGTTGGGGAGATAAGAGATCCACAGTTTCAAATGATCTCTTTGATTGATGACAATTACCTCTATATTGGCTGAAAATGACCTTTTTTATTGTTGCAAAAGTCTGGCTACAACCTTTAACAAAACTGGATTTAACCACGGGGGCTTCACTTTTTGACCAATATCCTATCACGTTAGTTCACATTGTGGGTTTTAAAATTATAAAAAATTGAACCAATATATTGCAGGTATTAGGGGGGATGAGGGGTTTAAGGTGGGGGTGGGTAGGGTGGTTTATAAGGATTGAGGTATAAAAAGGGTTGGGGAGGAGGTTTTAAGTATTGGGAGGGGGTTTCAACAAAAAGAGTTTGGGTCAATATCTATGGAAATTAAGGGTATTCTTTAATATCCCATGATCGCACGTGCTATGTGAGAGGTTCACTAAGTGAAGTCCCCGTGGATTTAACGTATTAACTATGTACCAATCCAGTTGGGGATATATGAGATCCATGGATGAAAATGATCTCTATAATGGATTCAAATGAGATGAAAATGATCTCTTTGATGGTTTCAAAATCCTTTCTTTAATATACAAAAGTGTGATCCCTGACAAAAAGATAACTATAACATTGACTAGTTTATTATGCCTACAACTATGATACCATACAAAATTTGAGCATATAGATATAGGCACATCAACTGAAGATATATACTGTGAAAATAAAATAAAATACCAAATAATTATGTAACAAATGATATATGGTATGTCATTACACAAAAAATAGAAGAAAATAAGTAGAAAAGAATGATATATTTCATTAACTTGAATGAATGGAGGTGAATAATATAAATAACAAGGAAATTTGAATTAGGTCAAGAGGCTATTCAAATTGATCATGCATTTCTTGGAGGCTATTCAAGATTAAAAATAGGAAAATACCCTTAGTTAGCCATGCACACTCACCTAGAGTGATTTTAACTAACCCAAGGTTCCCCAATCACTAGTTCTGACTGAGTGGTGTGCAAGCAACTGACTATATGTGAATGGAAACCCTTAAAATCACTCAAATTGGGAGCTTAGGGTTTGTTAGAGCTAGATAGGGTCATTTAAGACCTATATTAATGGAGCACATATAGTCCTCGACTAGTTCCAATTCCTTTCACTCCTTTAATAAGGTAATAGTTCCTCAAATCAAGGAATGCATCCCCAATTTTGGGAAGCCAACTCAGGTTTGAATTAGGTTGTCAATTTGGATGGGGTTTGGCCTGGAAATAGAGTCATCATGTCAAGGTCTAGGTGGTTAGGTAGAGGGTTATTTTCTCTAACACCACTTCAATTTTTTCAAAGTGTTATATGTATTTTTTGTTAGCATGACCAACTTTGTAATACCTCATTTCCTTGGCCCCTGAAGTCAGTCAAAAAATGGATGGATCCTTGTTTCCTTTGCTCTAAACAATTCTTTACCTTGTGGCATCGACACATTTTTATTTCTTGTCAATATGCGTTGATATTCCTATATGTGTTTTTCTCTCTTTGCATCTAGAATCCTCCATGCATTCTGCCTCAATGGAAAGATGCATCGACCCGTTTCGAAGCTAGTTTCTTCACTTACAAAATGCATCAACCTTGGCATGGGAAGAAAAATGATCCTTCGAGAATGTTATAGATTGAAATATCGTTTGGATAATTCATCATCCCTATAACCCTAGCTCTGGCTCGACTTCTACCTTGGTTGGGATCATATCCCATCTATTTTCCATGATCTTGTAACCTCCTCTTATCCGTATTGTCCTATAAATTGAAGCTATGGACTATGGGTTGGGTGGAGAAAGGCTAGATTAGGTATATTCTAGAGGATTTAGTTCATACCTTCACTTAAAGTGATGTTGTTTATCTCTTTGTGAGTGTGACTTGTTGGTGAAAGGGGATCATTGGAAATAGGATACAATGCCAAGGCCTCAACGATTGTACTATTTCCTTTATTAGTATTAATACAAATGATGTGTTTCTTTCCCATAATATGATTGTGTTAATCTCGTTATATAAAGTATCCTTGGCTTTTTGATTAGATCAATCTCATTACACTCTCATTATCACTAGTTCTACAACTTGTATCTTGTTTTCATTTAACTGATTGCAGGTACTAATGCAAACAAAGTTGGATTGCCTTCATGTGGAAAAGGAAAACAACAGAATAAAAGGTAATCCTTCCTTATCCTAAATATTTGTCATTATTTTATTGATCTAGGTGAAAGGATATAAATTTGTTTTTCTTTGTTCTAGATATGTGTAGTATAGACTAGGGAGTTCCACTTGCATATGTGTTTGGGACTAATATGTCAAACAAAAGGCATCACAAGAATTTTTAGCAGATATGATATGTGAACTCACCTCTTCATTTATTATAGCAATGATTAGTTCATGTTACTTCTTATATTTTATTTTTTCCATATGGAAATCTCTTTGTCTACTGTAATTTCTCCCAATACAACATCACCATGTCCTTCACAAATTCCATCCCATAGATATTTGAAGATGGGGGTATGATTTATCATCTTTGACCATTCTAGATAATTCTCTTTTCCACCACCACACCAACAATAAATGAATATGATCACTTAATAAACAAGTAGTATATTAAGCATGATATACAAAACTAGAAATACTATCCATAGGCTCTATAATATAGTCTATGCATTATCATAATGTGAAGTAGACCATACAACATGCATATATAAAATGAGGTAGCTTACAACGACGATGAGATAGATGTATTAAAAAAATATAGTTTCTTTCCAACAACAAAACTACTGGAGAAAATAAAGCTCTATGACAACACTCTAGAACATTCAAGCATTAATTGACCTGATAAAATAGATAGAAATACAAAAATAGCTTACTATCACAAGTGGGAAACACTAATTTCCTGAAAGTCTCCAAGAACAATTATGACTTATTCATTTATGTTCTTAACACTTGTGAACTTTGTGATGCCCTTGGCGCCCTTAGAAACCACATGTGTGATGTATTTGAGCATAATGTTCATGTGCTTGGCCTAAGGTTTCCATTAATGAAAGTGAAATTTAGATGGCCACTTGGGGTTTGAGCAAAAACTACTTTAGTTATGTCACACATCTTTTGCAGGAAATAAAGTCACATGTTGAAAGCATTGGTTTAGACAATACATATATTTGTTGTTGTTAATGATAACTTAACACGATGGGATACAATTTATTAGGTTAAGCTAGCAAATGTTGGTTTTGATGTAGATGTGCATGATGGAGCATATAGATACCACATATACCTATGTGATTAGGTTCCATTGGTGATAACATTCAACAAACAAACATATAAAATGCCAATATATAACATGCACAAAGACAACAACAACAACAACAACCACAACAACAACGATATTTTAAAGGTTACAACCAAGCCATACAATAATTTGGTGTATGAGACTCCCTTGTTTGTGGGACAAGGGACCCCCTCTGTGCAACGACACAACTTCTAAAGTCTACAGAGGTGTACATAACCTACCCGCTCTAGATTTGAACCTCCCACAAGGTAAAAAAAAATCCAATATGTGGCTATAAATATATGCACTAGAACAATACAATATCATAGGTTAACACATATGTGATAGAGAAAATATACAAGCATATTAGTTTTTATCTAATGGTAATACTCGCATAGAAGAAATAGTTCACAAGTAGCACAAGATGAGACTACGTAGAAGTAGAATAATACAAGGAGAGGACACACTAATATAGCATGTAGGTTGTGGTGGATACAAAATATTAGAACTTGTGGGAGGTGATACGATGCATAGATGAACTCTCAATTGTACAAAAAAGTTAATACTCAAAATGGTTAATGAACTAGAGGAGAAGAGATGATACATGGGTTTGAACAAAACCTAAGGAGAGATAATGCAGATATGGAATTACAATGCAAAGATGAATGAGACAATATGTAGGGGTATTCAGCTAAGAATGAAAGTTGGAGCAACCACAAGGAAATAATGGATAAAGTTATTTTAATATCCTGTGACTCTTAAATTACAATATCTGTAATTTAACTATAATCCCATAAGACTAGGTATCCATAATGAAGTTTCCAACACCTCGTTTCTATGTATGTGTCGACACACATAGAGACACACGATGTGTAGGAACCTTCATTATGGATAAATATCTCTCTCTCTCTCTCTAAATCCATTTTTAAATGTATTTAAAAGGATGTAATTCCATTATTTTTCTTCCTTATTATTAACTTCTATGAAAATCTAAAACAAATTTTAAATGTATTTCAAGGATGTATCTCTCTCTCTCTCTCTCTAAATCCATTTTTAAATGTATTTAAAAGGATGTAATTCCATTATTTTTCTTCCTTATTATTAACCTCTATGAAAATCTAAAACAAATTTTAAATGTATTTCAAGGATGTAATTCCTTTACATCCTCTCTAAATCCATTTTTAAATGTATTTAAAAGGATGTAATTCCATTATTTTTCTTCCTTATTATTAACTTCTATGAAAATCTAAAACAAATTTTAAATGTATTTCAAGGATGTAATTCCCTCCCTCTCTCTCTCTCTCTCTCTCTCTCTCTCTCTCTCTCTCGTATTTCAAGGATTCAATTCCTTTATTTTTTTCCTTATTATTAAATCCTATGAGAATGCTATTATCAACTTCTAATGTATTTCAAGGATGTAATTCTCTCTCTCTCTCTCTCTCTCTCTCTCTCTCTCTCTCTCTCTCTCTCTCTCTCTCTATTCCTTTATTTTTTTCCTTATTATTAAATCCTATGAGAATGCTATTATCAACTTCTATACGAGTTACCAAGTATATAAGATCCTTTTATGATTGATAATTTTTTCACATATCCTCATTGTTGATTTCTATTCACATATAGATTAATTAATGAGCATGCCATAATCTTCTTTGTCTATCACTATTGATCTTGTTTTTCCCTATCATTTTTATGTATCAATTCCTAACAATGAATCTTCTTAATAATATATTACCTTTGATTGAATTCTAAACCTTAATAAAAATTCGACCTTTGTTGTAATAGGACTTATTTATTCCTTCATTGTAATGAAATATTAACTTTATCTAGGAATTTAATAGTTATACTTCTCTAGTATATTATGAATATTCTTACCTCTTTTGTTGAATGCACTTCAAAATTATGTGATCTACATTCGAGACTTAAGTTTAGTCATTACTGAGTTCTGATAATAATTGTTGGGCTCCCTAACAAGAACATAGTTAACTTTGAGTCCAAGTTTTAGTAATTAAATCGACAAACAAAAAAATTCAAATCTTATAAAAATGTGGAAAATTTAGTTGATGTAGAACACGAAGCATTCGTATTTTCCTCTCCAGTTGTAAGAGAATAATTGCAAAATTAAATATGGAAATTAGAATTCCACAAAATAAATCACTTGAGAGTAAATATTAACTTAAATGTTATTTCTCCCTCTTTGGGTAGTGGTAATTCAAATTCCTCCTTCAATGTATTAAATATCAAGTTAATCATATCTTCAGTGACTTGACCTAAAGGGGAAATATTTCACTCCAAATATATGCAAATATTACAATAATGTGTTAGAAAACTATTTTAACGATACACAAGTACAAAAAGGTATTGTTTTTAGTTATTAAGCATTGCTTATTTTTCCCACTTTTAATTGGAACAACGTAGTGAGCAAAATAGAATATATAAAAACAAAACACAAACCTTTGAAGAATTATATTTTTCAATAAAGAAAGCTCCGACACCTTTCACAAGGCACAAACAAGTAACATTTTGTAATTTTGTGAATAATTAAATTAATTGTTTTAATGCAAGTGATCGAAGAAAGCATTCTAAATTGTACCCCATGGCCATCGTTGGAAACTAGTCTTCTCATTGTGTTTATAGTGAGACAAAACTCATTTTAAGACATTTAAAGTGTTTGTTTACATTCTTGTCAAACCTATAAGTCAAATTTACAAAAAATAGTGGTCAAACTATAAGCATCTTTTGTAAATTGTCAACCTATGTTTGCATATACAATCTACATATGTTGTGAAGTTTTAAACTTATAAGACATTGTGTCATGATTGAGTAGTGAGCTCGACATCTTTCCTGTGGATGGGTAGTGAGATCGATATTAGATGCAAAATATAATTAAAAGGTTTTTTCATTTATTTATAATAATTGGGAAACCAACATATAAGGTAGGTTGCATAATCTCTTCCCTTCCCTTTGAATGTTGTTCAAAGAAATATAAACAATTATTGAGAATAGATTATTGTTTGAAAATTTTGAAAATATACTAGATAGCATGGAAGAAAGATATTACTGATCGTAATGTAATATTCAAACTAGTGGAAGAACATCTCTTTAGATTCCTAGTAGTGTTTTTGACCCGTTTACTCTCATTAGTATCACTCTCTTCCTACATAATAAAGTGGGATTGTACATAAGCTTCACATATGTGAAAATGATACTTCCCACATCCAAATTTAATTAGCTATCTAAATTACATTATAGGGAAATATTAATAATGTTAAAATGGATTTTCTTAGACTTTTAGACCATTTTTTTTATGTCTATGGTAAACAAAAGATAGGGGATGGGAATAAGATTCTCACTAGAGATTCTATGATCTCTTCTATAGTGTCCTTAGAGAATCACCTGTCAATGATAGAACCACTGCACAGATAAAAATATATTTGAGACTCAAGCTATGTATGAAATCATACAAAACATTGAACAAAATAAATAAATTCAACAGAGAACAAAAAATGCTACCATTAGTCCACCCATAATACATAATTTTTTATTCTATTCCTAACACAAATATTTTTGTTTTCTTACTTATAAAGAATGTTTTTCTTCCCCGGTCAAATTTGAAGAGAAAATTCATTAATTGTCGCTATAACAATGTCCAAATCAACTAAATGCTTCTTCAATTCTTCCATTTTTTGATGTAAATAAAGTACCATAAAATTACAACATAACAAAAATAGTACTACTTCCAATGGATATTTTTTGAAATGAACCTCTTCCTATAGTATAATAAGTGTGGAGGTTTCAATTAACTCTATGACCACAAAGAATTGCTTCATCACAATAATGTAACTATAACATGTATTGAAAATAAATAAATATGCCAACATCCTAAACACAATGTTTTTTTTTTACTAAAACAAAGGGGTAGGATATATTGATACCGGTAAAACAGCTACCACAGGCTATTACATAGTTATAGTGCTACACAGAGGAGCTAGATTCTATATCAAAACGGAGCTAGGAATCCAAAGCCTCTCACCGGCTTGATTACAATTATTTAAAGAGACAAAGATACGAAGGACGGTATTAAAAGGAGAAGTAGCATGACAAAAGGGAGGTCCGAGTGCCTACAAAGTGGTTTTTATATGCCAAGTTTGGCCATCAGTTTGGAGACTGCAGTTTCCAGAGCACTAATTCGTTTCCCAAAGTCTCCTTGGGTGTTAGAAATGTCCTTGAAGCTGGTGCGATTTTCTTACTTGAATTCATCCAGGTTCTCAGTAGAGGCAGAGTGATCTACACGAAGCTTCCTTATATCTTCGTTGAGAAGATCCCAAGTTTTCTCTCCTGCCTTCTTGGTAGCTTGCAGAAGCTTGTCTTGGTTGTCTAAACGATCTCTGAGCCTTCCCATTGAGGTCTCCAACGACTCGATCCTTTCATCCGCTAATGGTCCAGAGCTTGAGGATCCACGTGACACCATTGTGAGAAGTGCCTTTCCTTGGTTCAAATCAGGGTGTGAGCTAGCAGCACTGGAAGTGACAGAGCGTAGCAATTTCACCGTGGTCGCACAGTCCTCTTTACTGGGGATTATTTCCATAGATCCTTTAACATTGATGCTGTAACGATGGATGAGGGAAGCAGTTCTTAAGTAACAGGCTAGGAGGGGCCATAAGTCACGAGGAGATCCTGACAGTTTGCGATTTTGCAGAGATTTCCTGCCAAATACATGAGTAGGGGAAAACGTGATTCACAGGTAATATGTAGAACAAATGGTTTCGCTGGATAAAGATCATGAATCTTCAACAGCTAAGGGGCGTCACATCGTTGATCAAATCCATCTATACTTAAGATACCTCTGCCCGACAGAGTCCCACGATTGGCCTCTTTATCTGTCTGCGAGTTTAGCCCATGGAGCACATGGAAGAATCTTATGGTTTGGAAGTTTTTGCTTAGGTGTTGGATTTTCTGGTAGATTTGGCCAAGTTAAATATGAGAAGGACTCTTCTTTTTTATAAGGGTGTTAATCAGAAGACGAGAATCCCCAAAGACCGAAAGCTTGGCAATTCCTTTGGAAAGCGCAATTCTTAAACCTTGCAAGAGCCCACACAATTCAGCTGCATTATTTGAGTCAATTCCTAGGCCCCAAGAATAATTACTGAGCACATTTCCATTGGCTAAGATGATCACTCCACCACCACCAGCTAATCCTGGGTTTCCCTTTGAAGCTCTGTCGAAGAAGAGGCACAGCTCATTCAGAGAAGATTTCCAGCTCATGAACTCAGTTTTATCAAGCCTTATTTCCCATTGAGCAGTCTGAGGATGATTGGCCAAGTTTCGATTTTGAAGATTGGAGACTATCATGCTTAACCAATGTGACTCTTCAGGCAGAAGATGAGTGGAGTCTTTCAGGGACAGGTTGCTATCTAGAGCTTCCCCTAGAATTGCTCTTGCTTGAACTGCGATTTTTGAGGCCTGAGTTTCTTGATCCCTGAAAATTCTATTGTTTCTCTCGATCCAGATTTTCCAGCAAATGGCTTTTGGAAGCCATTTCTAGGCGGTCTGGAGCAGAGTTTTCTTGGCCAAATGAAACGGTGACATGTCCATCCAGTTTGAGAAGAGATCCTGGATAGTGTGTGGGAGATTAATGCCAGGATTTAGGTTCATGGCCTTTAACCACACCTCTTTGGAGAATTGACAGTCAAGAATGATGTGATCTGAAGTTTCTTCCTTGTGTTTGCAAAGAGGGCAACGGGTTGGGCCTTCCATGCCTCTTTTCTTAAGGTTATCTCCTGTAAGGATGCTTTTGTGGGCCATTGACCAGCAGAAGATATCAATTTTCGGGATGAATGTTTTTGACCATATAAAATTCCAGACCACAGGATTGGGAGCAGCATAAGGGATTGCTTGAATGTACTTGTAGCCTTATGAGGTTGAGTAATTTCCAGAATTGTTTCCCCAACCTCTTCTATCTCTGATTTCTTCTTTGATTGGAGATTTTCCTTGGAGAAGGGCAATTAGAGTTTCAGCTTCGGTGTTAAGTTCAGGGGGGAAGTGGCCTAGATCCTAGCCAATCCAGTTGTTGTCTTTCCATGCTGACAGATCCCACAACGAGGTGACCCCTTTATCCAAAAGCCAAAGTTTGATGTTGTTGACTTCCCTGCATAACCCAAGTGGAGTTTCTCCCAGTATGGAGTCTTCCCAAACTTTGATTGTTTTCCCATTCCCAGGTATCTAGAATAGATTCTTTTTTAATGGATTCAATGCTTTAATGCATAATTTTTAAATTGGAGAGCCATTTCTGACTGGGGGCTACGTGTCCAGACACCTCTTCATTGTTCCTGGGAAGTATTTTTTGCAGAGAACTTTCTTGCTCTAGCTTTCTTTTCCTGTGATCATTTGCCATAGCAACTTAGCTCCTAACGCCAGGTTTTGGATAGGTAAACTTCACACATGGAGCCCTCCTTCATCACGAGGTTTTTGGATCTTTTCCCAACTGACCAGGTGGATTTTCTTTTCATTCCCTTTTCCCCCTTCCCAAATGAATTTTCTGAGCATCCCTTCAATCTTTCGAATTACTGACCCTAGGGCAAGTAAAATAGAAGATTGGTAAATTGGCATGCTGTTTAGTACAACTTTTAAAATAATGGTTTTACCGGCGAGGTTGAGCCAGTTGGCACTCCATCTTTGGATTTTGACTTTGAGCTTGTCTAATATAGGCTCCCATTTTGCTGGTTTGATTTTGTTTTTGAAAATGGGGATGCCTAGATAAATGAAGTTGTCCCAGTCTATCGTTCCTTCCATCCCAAGAGTTCTAGTGATGTCCCTTAGTTCTCTGGCTGAGCACTTCCAGCTGAATATTTTGCTTTTTTGGAAGTTTATTTTACTTCCGGATACCTTTTTGTATAATTCCAACTCTTTTTTAAATTGTTCAGCTGAGTGGATGGTTGCTCCCCCTAACAACAACGTATCATCAGCAAATTGGGCATGGTTTATGTCCCGAACATTGTTCACAATTCTTAGACCAGGAAGCAAATGGATTTCCTAACCGAGATTAAGTTGAAAGCTCAGCATTGATGCTTGGATGGCATAGAGGAGGGAGACAATGGGCAGCCCTGCCTTAAGCCTCTAGAGGCTTTGAAGAAACTTGTGGGCCTTCCATTAACAAGAGGGGAAATCCATGGATCACCTAAACATCCTTTGATCCAACTTATAAAGTCGAGTGAGAAGCCAAATTTTTCCATAACTGCAAACAGAAACTCATGCCTAACATGGTCAAAAGCATTAGCTAAATCAAGTTGAATGACCATACCTTTCTCATTGCGTTGAAAGCTTGAATGAATTGCTTCTTGGACTAGAATGATGTTGTCGAGGATTTTCCTTCCTTTGATGAATCCTCCTTGATTTTCCAGGATAATCCTTGGGAGAATTCTTTTAAGCTTGGTGGCTATGATCTTGGTTATAATCTTGTACCTTGTATTGCACAGTGAGATAGGCCTGAACTGATTGAAGGTAGTGGCACCTTTTTCTTTCGGGATTAGAGAAAGGAAGGAAGAATTGGTGCTGCCTCCCAATTTGTTGACCTTCTGCGAGTACCGAATCATTTTTAAGAGATCAAAATTTATTATTGACCAGCATCACGTGAAGAATCTTGTTGTGAAACCGTTCGGGCCAGGGGCACTGTCAGGTTTCATAATTGAAAAGGCACCTTTAAGCTCATTCATGGTGATAGGAGCAGTTAGAAAGTTGTTTTCCTCAGTCTTGATAAGGTGAGGAATGAGATCAAATGGATGGGAGGAAATGTCAAGCGGTTCCTCTATGGGGGCGGTGAAAATATCTTTAAAAGTTTCCACAGCTGCCTGCTTTATGCCTTCAAAGTATTTGATCAGACCACCTTCAAAATTGATTTCAGAGACAACTTTGTAGTTCTTTCGAGCCTCAGCCTGCTTATGGAAATACTTTTTGTTTTTGTCCCCACTCAAGAGCCAGAGGTTTCGAGATTTTTGTCTCCAATAGTCTTCTTCTATTTTGCAGGCCGAGAAGTAAGTTTTCTGAAGGATCTCTTCCTTTCTTAGGAGGTAATCTAATGCGGGAGAGGAGTCCATGTGGGTTTGATGCGTTTCCAACTCGGCTTGAGCTAGTTTCCTTTTTGAAATTGGATAAGTAATGCACCTGGCCCAATATTTCAGGTCAAGTTTGAGCCTCTTTATTTTTGCTTCCCAGATGAAGGACGGAGATCCTTTTATTTGGGTGTTCCAGGAAGCGGAGACTACATGCAAAAAATCATCATGTTGGATCCAGAGCAGACTAAAACGGAAGGGAATCGGGCCAAGGTCTTGATCAAGAGCTAACTCAAGAAGGATGGGCTTATGATCAGATGTGCAGTGGGGGAGGATTTTTGAAGAGGCTAAAAGGCCCATGGAGAGAAAAGAAGAGTGGACTAGGAACTTATCAAGCCGGGCTGCGACATGGCCGGGTCCAATTCTCTTATTCGTCAAAGTAAACTTTCCTTTGACAGGCTTTATATCATTAATATCCCATCTAAGGATGATATCTTCAACCCATTCCCTTGATGGATCTCTGACCGGAGTGCCTCCTTTTTTCTCATTAGCAGCCAGGGTGACATTCAGATCTCCAGCTACTATGATATTTTCTATTTGTTGCAAGTTAAGAAAGGACTCTAATGTGTTCCAGCAATCCCTTTTTTTTTTTTTGAATGCAAAATGGGGACATAGAGATTGGACAAACTTACAGTTCGTCCCGACAGTTTGTGGATGAGCTTTGTGAAAACCCAATGCAACGCTCGTTCCTCAGCTTCAATATCATACAGAGTGGAGTCCCAAAAGGTGGCTATTCCTCCAGAAGCACCTCTGGAGTTGTTGCCAATCCCATGACCTTTTTTCCAGAACTTTTTTCCGGCTTGGAGGATAGCAGTTTCCTCCATTTTTGTTTCCTGGACTAGCAGAATCTCAGGTTTATGAATTCGGACTAGGTATTTCATTGCTTCTTCTTTTAGAGTAGAGCCTAAGCCTCCGCAATTCCAGGAAATGTACCACATTAAGGACTTTGGGAGGTGGATTGGCCTCTTTTAAGGCCGGAGCTGTTCCTTTTTTAGATCTGGTGTGCATGATTCCTTTTAGAGTTTTTTGTGACCCCTCAAGGATGGCTAGATATGTTGCTTCCTCTCTTTTTTTCTTTTTGGATTTACTCCCTCTTGGATTTTTGATGGGAATAGTATGCAGACTGCTTGATGAGGCACCCTCATCCGTTTCTTCACCTAGATCCGTTTCTAGTAGCAAGGGGTCTTCATTTGCTTCTTTGGGGGAGCTAGGGGCCTCAGCCTCCATCAGAGTAACTAGGTTGATTTGGGGTATTTCCTCAGGCTCCAACGGACCTGCATACTGGGACTCTACCTCTTTTCTACTAGTCTTCTTTTTCGTTTGGATTCCTTCAACGCTTGCAGCGGTTGGATCCTTTCCATCTGGATCTCTGGTTTTCTGTGGTTCCTCATCATTTGGAGTAACGATTGGTGCATCTTTTGTGGCTTCCTGGGGGGATTTATTTGAGCTTGATGGTTGGTTTTGCATATCCCCTACAGTCCCTTTTTCCTGATTTTTGGAATTTGTTTTCCCTTTCTTGACTTTTTGCCATCCTTCTCCTTCTTCAGTAACCTGTGTTTTGGGGAAATTTCTCTAAAAATGTCCATGTTCGTGACAGTGGCGGCACTTAAATGGTAGCTGTTCATAGTCGAGCTTTTGATAATGGTGCCAATATCCAACTTTTAGTTTAACTGCCTCAGGTAGCCCTGCTTCAAGATCAACCTCTACACATATTCTGGCACATGAGTATTGGCCCTTGTTTTCAGCTTTGTCAATGTATCTCCCAAGAGCATTCCCAACTTTTTCTAGGGTTTGAGTGTTCCAGCAGTGAACTGGGAGGTTTGGAAGCCTTACCCACACTGGAACTTCCTTCGGTACATCTACTTCCACATTGAAATCTGGAGTCCATCTATTGAGATACAGACCTTGAGTACCCATGAAGTATGAACCGTTTCTGAAGATAAGATCACGGTCTTCTTTGGCTATGAACTCAAAAATGAAGAACCCTCGACCAACGGGGTAGCAGGTGACACTGTTCTTGAGCTGGGGCCTCCAGTTCCTTTGGATCCATTCGTCTGTGGTTTTAGTTGATGGCCAAAGCCCCATGAACTGGCCTACCAAACCTTGCTCAGCCAGAGCTAGAGCGATCTTGATGGGTTGTTCACATGGAAGGTCAATTTCAGGAACTGCGTCAAGTTTCTTGATGAACTTCAGGATCCTAAACACAATGTTGATGCCAACAATATTTCAGTTTGATTTATCAATCAAATAGATTTACAATCTTAGAAATACATAACTATTTAAATAATACATTTGTGAATCATTTTCTAGTAGCACATATCTTTTTCTATTTTGTATCACATAAAGTAACGCACAATTTTATATCAAGTTAAGTAACACACAATTACTCACCTCTATTGTAACATAATGAGTTCTGAGACCAATTGAAAGCATTTTTGCACCATTATTTGTGACCCTTTTACGGATAGATACTCCTCTGCATTTTTATCAATAAAAATAGAAAAGATATCCAAGTTATCTAAAGAGAAAATAATACAACTAAAAATCTATCAAAACTAGCACTTCATGTTCTGTTATTTTGTTATCTCAAGTAAATAATGTAACTTTTGGAAAATATACTCGCACCATCTTTGAAATTTTACAATTTAAACTCTATTGATTTGCATTTCATAACATTAATATTGAATGATGAAATATATTTAGTCACAAGAAGGTGTATTTACCAAGATGTCCTGGAATATGTGATAGAATGTATGATAGACCAGCATCAATGTGAAATCCAAAAGCAACCCCATGGACGTCTAAGATCTATTACAACTTGCATCCACCACTAGATGATTATTCTCAAACTCCCATTAATTTGATTTTAGAATCATACAAGTGAAATCTCAATAAATTTTAATGCAAGGTAGAAAAGATGTAAAGTTTGTTTTTGGTTCATTTTATAATAATTTTTGAAAATTCTCCTTTTTCTTATACATTTTAAAATAGTGTACTTAAACTATATAAAATGAGATGCTAAAGGTAGCGAGTCTGAAAATGTGTAAATGTGTTTCACCTATTAAGTAGGGGATCCTACAAACAAAAATCATATGAATGGATTAGTGTCCACTAGAGATGTTGATGAAAGTCTAGCAAGATCTTAATTTGACATTGTGATGGTAATTACATTATACATTAAAAAGATATCTACGATCCCTCTACATAAGAAGAGGAAAATTTTCATTGAGGATTTGAATAACTTACAATTTTCTTTGTGATAATGCAAAATATGCATTCTACTGCTAGACTTGAACCCGATCCCATAGAAAGTCCATTGACAAATGATACCTTAATCAAACATACACAAATTTTCTTACAATAAATTAAATAGAAACATAAAGAAGCATAAAACTTACATCAACTTTTGTAAAACTACATTACATGCCATCAAAGAAAAAATAATGTTTTAAATGAGCATCTCAAAAGTTGTATCCTTTATTTTTCATAGTTTCACATTGTAAAAATAATATGCATATTCTCCTTCCAACGAAATAAAACTCAACTACACTTATAAAAATCCATGTAAAATATGAGATTATTCTACTCGCCAATTTATAAAAAAAGAAGAAGGTATAAACCAAAAAGTAACAATTCTTACTAAAGTTTTTTGATATGCGTGGATGTGATACCGACGCCAGTATATTTTGTAGAAAGTCTCGATCATATGTGTACACGTAAAAATAGTTAATTGATCATAGCACTTGTGTGCATGTACACACAAAAACACATAAAAATACATGTGTTATACCTAGTGTTTCACACTAGCTTGTGCTAAAAGCCCCAACCAAGACTTAGGGATATCTTAGTAGCAGTTTGAAATGAGAATGAAATATTCAGTAATGAAGCAAATACATGAAAAAACAAATCTAATTTAATATTTTTCATTCTTTCACAAACAAAGGGTGAGGAATATAATTTTTTTCATTTTTATTATATAAAAAATGGCGTGTACAGTAAACCAAAGATTACCTCAAAATGGTGTTAATGGGGGCCCTTGCAGTTATCTAAAGTAGTAGGTCCTTGGTCTCCAAGCAGCTCTGGTTGCTTTCCAATCACATGTCTCCAGGTGGGGAATTCTCTATAATGGGTCAAACGAGAAGACACAAAAAGGGGCTTCATGGGTTTCAGTAAAAATTTCGGCAGAGTGATGGTAAGGTAGCAAATGGAGAATAATGTTTAAAATGAGGGGCCTTCACCATTCATTTATAGAAATAGTTTCTCTAGGTTTTGGCCTGTGGTATTAGGTCGACCTTGGTATTGGATCGTGGTATTGGGTGACATTTAGGGTTTTCCCCCTTTTTTTGACTTTTTTGAATGTTTTTCCTCTTTTTCATTTTCTTTTTCGTAGTTTTTGGGGATTTATCCCTATTTTGGGGGGTTTTCCTTCTTTTTAGGGGGAATATGCCACATGTCCCTATTTTATGGAAAGGGAAATAATAATTATGGGCCAATTTGGTCTCAGATTGTAGTATTTTTGTGTAAGTGGAGGTGTAATGTAGGTAAAAATGAAAAATGGGATGATGTATCTAGGAGAATGAGCATGGTGTGCAACTTTTTGGTGTTAACACATTTCCCCCTGATGTGTGAGTGTAGAGGCTCATCGTATGGACGATATACATCATAGGATCTTTCTTTTCCAAGATAATGAGTGTGACAATGGTATGTAGAATGGAGACGACATCATAGCGTAAAACAAGCTCTTTGTTAGGACTACAAGGGCCAAATATGCAAATACAACACTCAAAATGGATGAGGTATATATAATATAGCATATATATACGAGGTGAGAATACCCATGCTCGTATCAATATCTCAAGAGATAAAAATAACAATGAGGCGCAAAGGGGACCCAATCAATACATGGAAACCTGCTATGCACATCATAGGTGTCCAAGAGGGGCTGTAATCATGGTCCAACCACCTGTGATCTAAATAACTGAGACTGGAAAGGATGTCATTCATCGTGAATTCAAGATCACAATAACTGATGCTTTGATGGATCTCACAATAATTGATGCTCTGTTGGATCATAAAGGCCCCAACAACTGTAAGGATTCAAACAAATGAGAGTATGAATTTCATAGGTACAAAGCATTGCATCTGGAACTGGACATACTAGGAACCTTGGAACTGGATGGCTTCTAAAAACTATTGCCAACACAACCTAGATATCACAAGGAACACAATACTAGAATGGTTCCAAAAGGACTCATCAATGTGCTAGATTCAAAAGGATATCCAGGGTCTTTGACCAAATAATGAAGGAACCAATACCCTGTACAAATATGAACGATGCGATGATGAGGTTGATGTCGATCACATGAGAAACAACCATTCTAAGGGGCACCAAGGACTCCCCTTAGGTGGTTCATAGGAACTCATCAATGATGGTGATGAGACTAAGGTATAAGGAAATTTAGGTCTATCCTTTGGAATATATGTGCTAATGTCGACAGAGGGAGACCTGCAACTACCAAGGAAATGTTGGTGCGTTGATAGGGAGTGGGGGCGATGAAACCATATAGTGAATGGGACATGAAATAAATGTGAGACACTATTAGTGGATCCAAGAGAAAATGAGTAATGGGACTCAAACTTCCTTTGTTTAGAGTATGATGGTAGGGATGACCTAGAAGCATATGAAACTAACCTTGGGGGAGAGGAACATAGCTGGGGTGACTGGGTGGGGATATCTGTACTAGATGTGACTGCAATGGAATATCCTCATAGGAAACAAATGATCATGGGAAAAAAGGACTCCAAGGGTGAATCATAGAAGAATACTCTAAACAAAAGTGATTATGAATGCTTGCATAATGAAGGACTATATGTTGTTTGTATGGGTGCTAAGAAGGACCTTTTGGGCCTTCTTCATGGTTTAATGAGATCAAAGAAGGAATAGAAGTGTGCTTGATAGGGTATTGTCTCATTTATTTTTATCGAGCCCAAGACAGTCAATGCTCATTCACATTTTCAATTTTAAAGAGTTTGAAAATAGAAAGAAGACTCCATGAGTGATATTTTTTGTAATGTTAGTCTCCAAAGATCGAAAAAACATAAAAGTATACCAAGGAGAACTCTTCTAGCCAAAATATACTAGAGTATTCCTTTTTCATAATTAGTCCACTCGATCCGAAAAAGGGGTAAAATTCATAATGAATGGACACACTTTCAAATACTTTAACAAACATGAAAGGAAGCAAGTATGCTTGACGATGTTTTCATTTTTCTAAGGAGTTAGAAAAGAGCTTAAAGGAAAATCCATAATGGAAATCTGTTTATTGGGGATGGTCAATGAGTAACAATGTGAAGGAGAGTCATGCGAATTCATTTAGGGATATCAAACAATACAAGATCCTAATCTTATAGGGATGCAAACGACATGGGTACCAAATGTAGGGGGTACTGAAATGATCACCCATGTAAGGTAGGCTCTACTATCGATCAAGGGAGATTGCAATGGGGGTTGGGTTGGGCCACTTACTAAGACAAAGGGGGGTCCTACATGTGTAAAGGGGAAAATGGATCAATGTAGCATAGACTCTAGGGGAGAGGATGTGATATATGTCAGTTAGGAGGTTATACATATAGAGGCAAATATCACCAAACAAGAGGAGTGCCACGATAATTTGAATATGTACACATGGAATCGACACCTAAACATAAAAGGTGTGTTTTGAGATCAAACCAAATATACAAATGACATGTAACCTTGAGAAGTGGTTGAGATCACACATGTGAAAATATGAGAAAGGTTGAGATCCTATCCCCATGCTATGGGAATAGAGTTTGTGATTATGGATCATGTATGTGCTGGTTTGATCTATGGTCTCATTAAAATAATGAGAGAAATGTGATGGGGTAGGGTAAAATATATTGAAAATTCCCCATATCCCGGGGTTGAGGAAATTAATCATGCTCCCCAACCTAGAGGTATCGATGGAGTGCATATGCTTTCCTGGAGAGGTATTGATAGGGAATCGACCAACAATTGGGAAGGGAGGAATCTGTGAGGAAGATGTCCATGGTGGAACACAACATACATGAAAAAATTAGGGGGAATGCCCTCTATGGGTTGGATTCCCCCAAGATTTTCGACAAGGACGACGATGGTGAGGAGGCAGGTTTGATAGCCTAACCCTATGTTGTGGACACGGGATCTCCTCATCATTTTGGGAGGATATAATAGATAGGTTAGAGGGACTTATGTCTATTGACAAAAACATAGTGGTATGGGTTGATGATGAACGATCTCCAAATTATGAGATGAAACAAATTGTTTTTGTCTCACTTGAAGAAGACATCAGGGGTTGTATTTCTTTGACGATGGGGACTTGAGACTCCAAGAAGAGTCTTCACAAGTTAGTTAACACAGATTGATAGTCATGGATATCTAGATGGTGGTGAGTGTAATAACCATAATGATCTAGGAGGATATTGGTGGCCACCCACCTATTCCACTTGGACCCCCACCAATGTTTCTTTTAGTTTTCTATTTTCCTTAATTGTAGCACAATTTACTTTTTTTGGCAGTTTTTGGGACCTAAAATTCCAAAGCCATTTTGAGGCCCTAAACGACGTTTTTTTGGCATCGAATGGTCGGGAAAATATGAGCCCATTTTGGACTCAATATTTGTTGTTTGTGGATGTAGTCCTTAAACAAATCTTTTTAACGATGTATCATGCACGTCAAACGGAGGTAGTATGCTAAAGTTACGACCCCGGGAAATTGATGTAGCAAGTTACCTAATGGGGTCCACATTCTGGCGTTTCACCTCCTAGGGTTAGGTTTTTGGATGTGTAGGGTTGCCATTGTTTCTTAATAATATATAGGCCTTCGAGCCTCATTGTAACACTGAGTTCAGAGGCATGTAGCCGCCACATCTCTTCTCAGAGATAAGCTACCAGCACTCTAGCTAGTTTATGTCCATTCTGTATGTAAACAAGTTTCAGTTATTGATTAATGAAATGAAGTGTTATTTCTACTGCATATTTGTTTCTGTGGTTATTTGTGTATTTTGTTGCATTCCTGCATAAATCTAGATTAGTGGTATCACAACAATCCACTCTTTCTTGATCCTTCTTTGCATGTCCCCAACAAGGGAGGGGTATAAAGAGTTAGGGCTTGATTTGGTTGAAACTTTACAAGATCAACCTTGCAAATCCCGATGGCCACCCATGGGGGATGAAAAGAAAGACGAGGGCATAGAAGATCCTATCAAAATGTTGCTCGAGGAGGCCCTTGAAAAACAAAGAAATGCGATGATGGATAACTTCGCCCAGATCCTTCAACGACTTTCCAATGGCGGCGCATCTGCATCTAGAAGCCACTCTGGAGGCACAACCCCTTTTAAGGTACAAGTAAACTTTGACATTCCCATATTTGATGGCTGAATAGATGCAGATGCTGTAGATAGATGGTTGGATCTATTAGAAGGATACTTCTTGGTTCATGACTTTTCTGATCGGGAAAAGATTACTTTTTCTCTACTCAAAGCCGCCCCCCATGTCAAGGACTGGTGGGAAACCTACTGTGAGAGAAAGGATGAGGAGGAACCCTCTCTGTCCTCGGCCATACCCAATTGGAATTCTTTCCAATATGCCATAAAGGGACAATATTATCCAGTGGGGAGTTATGAGGACAAGTACATACAATGGACTATGCTGCGACAACAAAGAGATCAAGATGTGCATGAGCTGGGGACTCTATTCCATACCCTATGCACCAAGTTGGGTATCAAAGATTCATTGAAACATTTGGTGCTGAAGTACCGCAGCTTTCTGCACAGATACATTCAAGAGGAAATGGAGTTCCTCAACATCTTCTCGCTTGGTACGACATATCGTTATGCTACCAAAATTGAGCAAAAATTCAAACAGAAAAAGCGAGACTTTAGATTTGTGAATCAGAGGTAAGGGAAAGGTGCCCCCAAACCGTAGATCCAAGGACACATCCAAGGCATGGCAACTTAAGAAAAATTTCCAAAGCCTCAAGCAAAGAGCAACAATGCAAAGCCGAAGAAGGAAGCGGGAAAGTGGTGCAAGTTCCATAAGAGCCCCACTCATAACACAAGTGAGTGTTGGGCCAAGCTGTCACTGGGGGCCGAGATAAAGGCTTTTGAATCAGATGCATACTCTGACACTGAATCAGAACCCAAGAAGGGGAATGACAGAGGGAAGAATATTATTGATGCAGAGTCCAACACCATCGTTACTACCATGAAGATCCAAAAGAAAGAACCGGAAGGTTTAGAGGAGGAGGAGCGTCTTTTCCACTCCTAGATGTGGGTAAAGGGTTCCCCACTATATTTTATTGTCGACAGTGGGAGCCAAAAGAACCTGATTTTAGTAGAGGTCATGAAGTGGTTGGGTTTTTCGACCACAACACACTCATAGCCGTACACCATTAGGTGGATTCACCAAGGATGGGATCTCCGTGTCAGCCAGTAGTGTCGCCTTCCCTACAACATCAAGCCCTTCACCGATGAGGTATTATGTGATATTTCTCCTCTTGATGTTTGTGATGTATTATTAGGTCAACCATACTTGTGGAAGTGACATGCTGTGTATGAGTCCCAGCCTCATGCTATTATTATTACGTTGGGAAATAATTTGTACAGGATACCAGAGGTACCACCACTTGCCGCTATCTCTTTGGTTACTGCAAAACAATGTAGTAAGCTCATTTCCAAAACTGAGAAGTTTGTTTTCTTGATGATCCACCCTCATGGAAAGAAGAAGATAATGGCCATGACCTCCAGATAGGGCCGCTTCGCACAATAAAAAAAAATGGACAAGGTCATGGAGGAGTACCGGGACATATTCACCTCACCCACAGGGGTGCCTCTCCACTGTCAGGTCAAGCACCCCATCGATCTGACCCCAAGTGCGTCGCTGCAAAATGGACTGATCTATCGATGCTCTGTTATGGAGAATGATGAAATCAAGAGGAAAATTCAGGAGCTACTGTAGAAGGTTCATATCCGGCCAAATTCATCGCCCTATGGGATCCCGGTCGTGTTGGTACAAAAGAAGGATGGGACTTGAAGACTCTGTATTGAATATCGGGCGCTAAACAAGATCACTAATCGGAATAGGTACTCGATCACATGGATTGACGGACTCCTGGACTGGCTTAAAGGGGAGAAATATTTTAGCAATATTGACTTAAAGTCTGGGTATCACCAGGTACCGATCGAACTGACCGATGTGTGGAAGACTGCCTTTAAAGCCAAGGAGGGCCTTTTCGAATGGTTAGTCATGCCTTTCGAGCTGACAAATGCTCCTGCAACCTTCATGAGACTGATGGATGACATCTTGTGGCCATTCACCAACTAATTTGTAGTAGTATACTTGGATGACATACTAATCTTCAGATAGACTTGGGAATAGAACCTCCACCACATCCGAAAGGTCCTCCAAACATTGTAGCAACAAAAGTTTTGTGCCAATTTGGAGAAGTGCATTTTTGGAATGACCCAAGTTCAGTATCTGGGATACATTATTGATGAGTGTGAGGTACATGTGGATCCAACTAAGATCCAAGTCATTTGGTATTGGCCAACCCCAACTACTCTAATAGAGCTTCACAGCTTTCTGGGCCTTGCTAATTTATACCACAGGTTTGTGTTGGGATTCTCTCATATCACTTGGCCCTTGAGTCAAGTCACCAAGGGAGGAGCGAAAGAAAAATTATTTTGGTTGGAAACTCAGTAGAAGGTGTTTGTAGAATTGAAACATCGCCTCTGCTGTGCCCCAGTTCTCACATTACTAGACTTGCAACAACCATTTGAGATCGAGACAGATGCCTTTGACTATGATATTGGGGCAGTCCTTACTCAACAAGGGAATCTAGTGGCATATCATAGTGAGACACTATCTGACACAGTCCGCAAATATCTCACTTATGACAAAGAGATGTATTCCATTGTATAGGATTGCCGATAATGGAAACATTACATTTTGGGGAAGGAAACGATCATCCATAGAGACCACCGACCCCTACAGTTCATACAGACACAAGGGAAGTTACAAAATGATCGCCATCAGAAGTGGTCCACATATCTACAACAGTTGCATTTGAACATCAAGTACAAGAAGGGAAGCACCAATAATGTTGCAGACTGCCTCAGCTGGCCATCGATCATGGCGATAACCACCGTGCTCAACTCTTATGGGCATGAGACTTTTGAGTGGCTGCTTCTCTACAAGAGTGATCCAGAATTCAGCCACACATACCAACACTCTTGGAGGGAAGCCAAGTTCCAAAATTTCACCTCCAAGATGTACTACTATGTCACATGGGACACCTTTGTGTTCCTTGAAGTGAGCGTGCCACGATGATTTGGGAAGTGCACTACAGTCGGGTCGCTGGGCATTTCGGGGTCAAGAAAATAGTGGCAGTACTGCAGAAGTATTTCTATTGGCCGAACCTTCGATAGGACATCAGGAAGTACATTTGATCTTGCACTTCCTGCGCCATTTCCAAACCATCCATCAAGAAGCAAGGCCTCTATACTCTGTTTCCTACCCCTAGTCAAACTTGGGAATCCATCTCCATGGATTACATGTCGGGCCTTCCATATACTAAGCACGACAACCACTGTGTGTTTGTGGTTGTTGGAATATTCTCAAAGATGGCCATGATGGCAGCCTGCAATAAGAATATCACAGCAGAAGCCACTACTAAACTCTTCTTTGAATGAGTGTGGGTACACTTTGGGATCCCATAGTCTATAATCTTAGACTGGGAGAGCAGGTTCCTTAGTACATTCTTGTCTAGCCTATGGTCAATTCTAGACACCAAGCTCACAAAATCCATAGCTTTCCATCCCCAGACTGATGGTCAGACAGAGGTCATCAATAGGATGATTGTACACATTTTGCGCATGTACAACTCAAAGCATCCACGCACATGGGATGAGAGCCTCCCCTATGTACAACATAGCTATAATCGATCCCTCCACAACTCAACCAACCACATCCCCTTTCAGGTGGGCTTGGGATTCCAGCCACTATGTCCCATTGAGGTAGCCATGCCATTTCACTAGTACAAGTGATCAATTTTGCCACGGAAAAACATGGCAATATCCACGGAAAAGCGTGGATATTGCCACGTCTAAGTGTTTTTTGTTTCGTGGAAACTATTTCGTCGCAATAGAGACGACCCCTAATTTACGTCGCAAGAGCGACAATGTTCTATATTTCGTTAAATGTCTAAGCCGTCTCTATATCGACGCCTTGCCGTCTCTATAGCCATGCCATTCTGTCGATATAGCCACGCTCTGTATAAGGTTTTAAAAAAAATGCAAATCCAATCCCTCGCTATAGCCACGCATTTCCGTCGCTATAGCCACGCCTTTCCGTTGCTATAGCCACGCCTTTCCGTCGCTATAGCCACGCACCATACAAGGTTTTAAAAAAAATGCAAATCCAAGACGTCGCTAGATCCACGCCTTTCCGTCGCTATAGGCACGCCTTTCCGTCGCTATAGCCACGTCTTTCCGTCGCTGTATCCACGGTTGGTGAAATTAAAAAAAAAAAATACTTCCAGCCATCGCTTAAGCGACGGTATTTGAAATTTAAAAAAAAAAAATTACTTGATAGATTCAGCTTGATAGCTTTTATTTTTTTCTGAAAAGTTTAATTTTAAAATCCGCCATTCAATTCAATTAATCATGTAACTAAGCCCTATTTATATGACCAACAAGACTTGTTGGAGAACGAAGACATTTTACAGAGCAAAAATATCACATTATAACAATACGAGCCTTTGAAGATGTAATAATAATCAAATCGTAACAATATATGGACTTCAAATATTGGCACGGTCTCTTCAGCCCATGCCAGTGACAAATGACCAGAAAGCGGAAGGCAGATAGGAAAGATCATTAAAACTGTAAATGGAATTCAAGAAGAAAGAACATTTTGACCACTTTGCAAACCATAACTCATGTGTTTATTTCGCTCATCTTAAGTCTTTCTTGTTCTTCAGTTTTACAAAAACCATAGGTATACCTGCACAATATGTGAGCTGTCGATCATTTAATTGGAATTCTTTCATCTGATCAGTAGAATCATGTGTTTTGGAACGAGAGGAGGTCTTTCCCACTGAAAGAGCAGAAACAATTATTTTTAACACAGAGATTACAATGGCCTCCTTCACCTGCCCTCGTTTGGGCAGACTCCTCCTCCTTCCACAGCTTCTACGTCTAGTGCATAATAATAATTTGTAGTCAACAACCTTGCAGCAATCGGCACTGTGAATATATCCAGAGGTAGTATTCACCATATTATATGTGCTGCTATATTACTAAGTGGTTCTGTAATCTCTATGCTACCGAAAACAGAGAGACCTGAAACACTTGTAAGTTAATAGCCATGCAATACGCAGCAGGTCAGAGGTCTTAGCTGATGGTATTGAATACATTCTATATCTTTATATTTATCTGCAAAGACATATTTGAAGGTCAAATCTACAGTGAGATGCTCTTAGATTTGAAAACATAACAACGCTGGAAATCTAAGAAATCTTAAGAACATATGCTAGCTTTAAGCTTATAGAGTCTGTACTTGGAACTCTGACAAAGTTTAGAGGAATTGTGAGCAAAGAAAACAAAGGGAACTTGATTCTCTCAATTGTATCTTGAACATGCCCCCTGTACATTAATTTTGGATGCCTCTCAGTTGCAGTAATGATACTGATCAACCGGCTGAAGAAGGCTTGAAAAGAGTTCAAATCTAAAATATTAGGCCTTACCAGCCTCAAAAGATTGAAGAGCTCTTTAAAATTGTTCTGAAAGAGGGTGCCTGACAATAACACCCGTCTCCTCGTATGTATTTGGGAAAGACCATGGAGTATCTTGGTGTCCTTGTTGCGTGGGAAATGCCCTTCATCTAAAACCAACAGTCCTGGTCCCTCAAGTAGAATTTGTTGGCAAGATTGTGTCATTTGATTTTCTGATTTTTCACAGACTATACTTGAGAACTGTGAATAACTTACAAGGAGAATACTCTTCTTTTCTTTCCATTCTCTCAATGTCTGAAGCTGGTTGCATCTCAACGTTTCTGTCTTATTGGTTACATCATATAGGTTATAAACAAGGATCTCCTCCACTCCCCATTTTTTAAACTCTTTCATCCATGAACCCAAAATGCTTTTGGGTGCTACAATTAGTGGCCTTTCCTCTGGGTACTTAGTCAAAAAACGTTGAATAAAGCTAATCATAAGGAATGTCTTCCCTGTTCCTGGTGCATGTGCCAAAATGCAGCCACCAGGTTCTTCAGCTATAAGGTTCTTTTGTAAAAAGTTAAATCCATCAACTTGGTGTGATTTCATGTGTTTTTTTAGACGGGGATGCAAAACAAGTTTCAATACAGGGGTACTCTGCTCTGAGCTTTTGTAATTAAATGACTCAGCATTGTTGATCCCTAAAATAGTCCCCAAGTCCCAATTAGGGGCATGCCTGGAATGTTTTGCTGCTTTCCTATCCTGTACAAATGCAAACAAAATGTTTTAGACATGTAAATGAAGTAGACTCTAGAATTATATATATAAAGACTCTAGATTATAACGGTAGATGAAGGAAACAACATAAAAAATGAAAATGATTGCAAACCTTTTTATAATAACTAAAATAATTATTTATGGGGAGATCCTCATAAACTATATTTGCAACACTGCTCAGATAAGCCTACTGTGTAATGAAACTAACTGACCTTATTCAGGGATGAGCTCTAGACTATTAAACAAAATACAATAACCACTATAGATTCAAAGTCCTGATTTATCGTGTCCATTCCTAAAAAACTGAATCCGACTCCTTTCCAAATTCCAATAGCATTTTCACTGCTGCATTTTGCATTGTAAACAAAATCAATGAAGCATCAGCTCTTACCCAGCATCGTATAACATAAACATATAAAACAAACCCAGTGAGGTTTCAAGATACATGAGATAGATGGAGATATTCTGACTTCTGCCTCATTTTGTTCTCTGGCAGCATTAACAATAAAGCCTTCAGCAGCATTACCCAGTAATTCATTTTCCTTGGCCCATGCATTTTCTCCACACTCACTGGCTGATCCCTTTGACCACTGTTCAAACATAGAACGCTATTGCAACATCTTCAGGTGGTCCTGGCGCTCCTGTTTATTTAGACAACAAAAGTGTCCATATTTTAACAACGATATCCATATAAATGTTGTTAATTGGATTCAATCTTTAAGATTGATAATAATTCTAGCAGAAATATTTTGGTTAAAACACGTGAATGAAGAATGACCTTCTAAATCGCAATCTTTTTCTTTGTTTCTTCACCAAGCTCAGCATCATCAATGATCATCTTGATTCTCTTTCCTCTCCATCTTTTACTGCTAAATAGGTCAGAAAATATTTTATTGTAAAGTTACAACATTAAGCAAGTTCCAACTTCAAATAGTTTTTAGCATCCTGTTTTGCGGCACCATTTCTAGGATTTTAGAACCATTTGACATATACAACATAAATAATTAAAGAATGATGAAAATCCACAAAAAAAGAGTAGAAAGCAAATAAAAAGTGCTACAAATAGGACATTAATTATGGTCTTTCTATCCTTCTTATGAAGCATGTTGACCTTGTGTACAGAAGTAGAAAGGTATCTACCCACTTAACATCATCAAAGCACTGGATGCCTCATAGTGGAACAGAGATGGAACATAATAGATAGCTATGTGTGTGTGTGGCAAGTTGCCAACCAAAAATGAAATGTCGTTATAACTGTCCTGCCAATGAATTCAGCAGTTAATCGGCTAGTTACGAAATGCATGAATTTATCTTATTAAAGTATATGTACACATTTTCCTAACGCCTCTTCCGCAAAAGGTATAATTCACATTCAATGCCGATAACGATAGAAGAAATCCCTTATACATTCAGCAAAAATCAAATTTCCTACAACAAATATGGGCACTTCTTTGGGTGACTTTCATGAGGAACAACCATGGATATTAAAAAATATGGACTGTCATGAGCATAATCAGTCACCTATAGCAGTCCTGGGCACACCTACATGGATAATGGGCACTTTTCAACCCCAAAACAGTCTCATACAACTATGAAGAAGCAAAAAGCCAAAAAAATTGAGCATGTAACAGCCTCTAATAATCAATCTTGTGTGTGAACAACAGTAGGAGAAGTGTGTGAACTTGTTATGAGGCGTGCCTTATCCATCGAACTTGAAGAACACCTAGTAAATCAAGTTCTGAAGGTAGAGGATGGGAGTTTTTCTTATACTGATGATGCTCTTGTTCTTGTAGCTCGCATTCTTATTATAAGGAAATCCACAGGGTCCAGTTTGGGAGATGACTCCTTAAGACTAATGAATGGATTATTATGAGGTTTCCAAGAAGTAGAATTTCTCCAAATTTGAATGCCCCTTTTCTCAGGCCTCATCAATGGGACATCTGCCCAAAGATAAGGATTGCAATGAACTTTCATATTCTATCCAACCTGAAGATACGGATTGCAATGAACTTCCATATACTATCCAACCTGAACCTGAAGATAAGGACTGCAACTTAAATTTAGAGCTCTATGGCTACGCCGGATATTCGACCTTGGACATACCTCTCTGCAGTAATGTTGTTGGATAGGTCTCGTCTTCCCTAACACTTAGAAGGCTAAGCAATTGAACAATGATTCTTCTAGTGGCAGTAACTCTTGCAACGTGCAAATTGCTGTTCATCACACTTATAGTGATGCAAGCCTAAAACACAGACCTGCTAATTACTATCGAGATTCTATTTACATCGCTTCAAAATATCCTCTGTTATAACAAATGATGCCATAGATAAGACCACTCTGTCTCTAATGCAGTATTGAACAAAATTTTCTTTATTTCTATGGCTTCTTACTAAGACAATGACTATAATGCATGGACTCAGAGCACTCGCCCAAATAGAATTAATTATCTCTAAGAAGACTTACCTTGTTTCTTGAAGCAATCGATTTAAAATGAAACAATACGTTGCTCTCTGGTTACCCTAGTGGAGCACTATCACTGGGCACAATCACCAATAGCAGTCTGTAATCCCTCGAATCCTTTGACCACCATTTACCTCTGAATACACTCGCAAATACCATATAAAGGTTGGGTGCATTTGTTGATGTCCTCGAAACTGATATTTTCACTTATATACTCCACAGGTGGGCATTCTAGAATGGATTCTTCCACAGGCTGGGCATATAGTATGTATATTTCACGACTGGACATTTTTCTTTGTTTAGAGGAATTGTGAGCAAAGAAAACACAGGGAACCTGAATATTACCTTGCTGCTCCCTTGACCCCAGCAGCAACCCCCAGAATATTACCTTGCATTAATAACAATGAAATGGGGAAGTTAAAATCATAACTTGTTTTGGTTATAGCATGTAAATTCAAATCACGGAAGATTCTAGAAGAAATTTCAAAATGTTGTTATTTTTGTACACGAGTTATGGAGTTCATCCTGGGAGATATATTCACTTAAGCAAGGAGTCCAATTTTCAGCAAGAGTCTCTAATGGTTTGGAATCTTGGAATTGCACTGATATACCAAAATATTTTTTCATTAAAATTTTCATATTTTATGTATTTTTTAGTAAATTGGTTAATAAACTATAACTGGTCTCATATTGATCCCAAGTCCAATCTTTCAAGTCCAATTCAAACTTTTAAAACATTGGTTAGAACAACATTAGCATTTCCTTCCAAAATGCACTTCAAATAGTGCATTTTAACCTGGTTCAATTTCCACAACTTGTAGAATTATGGCAACACAGCCCAACTCTGTCCAGAGTAGTAGTTTCTTTTCTTTCTATGTTTATGTAAATATAAGTCTTCTATAAAATGTTTTCTTATCAACGGAGATGAGATGGTTACATCTAGAAGCTTAATAGCAAATAAATTGACAATATACTATAGTATGAAATTATGAATGGTAGAGACATGTATTAAGTTTCTCAGAAAAGAGTATCGTTGTCTTCTAGAAACTTCCTACAAAAAATAACAATATAAAAAACTAGATCATTGAGTTCACATCTGGCCCTAAACAAGACAAACTTGATCCATGTAAATGGATCTGAGTATAAGTCTATGAATTTACCATTCAGGAAGCTTTTCATTGTTAAGGATAGGACGTTGCCAGTCCTCAATTTCTGTCTCCCACCTGCGATAGTCTGCAAAAACAACTCAATATATCTGGCATGTATTAATGAAGTATTAAATGTATTTATAGCATCTACAAAAGTCAGCAAATTAGGCCAAGCTCTGAGACATCTATTCTTCATTAATGCATATAAATTACAATGATAAAATTCCATGGAAAGGAGAAGGATTAAAAAGAACTACTTTCATGAATTAAAAGTATATCAAATCCAAGGCTGAGATGATTACCCATCAAAGCATCATGTACTAAATTTGTAGCTGCATCCACAAATGTACCATATAATTTTGTATATCTCCTGAAGTTCAATGCAGAATATAAATCTATCAATAAGAAATGAATGCATTGTTTTAATAATTTTATATTAGAAAATAACTCCAACTGGTGAAGGGCCATGACCCTCACCAAATGGACAAACTCCCAAAATTAAACTTCCTTGGGGAAGTGCATTAAATCCACATAATATTTAGCTAATGGAAAAAATGCATTTCATCATGTAAATTACTTGCAATGTGAAAT
>LPNX010952792.1:76840-112724 GCA_001517045.1 Pseudotsuga menziesii | reverse complement strand
CATTAGATACACATTAGATCAACAACAAAAACCATGGACATTGAGATTCATATAAAAAATCAATGGTCGAATAACCCAGACAAACCAAGTATATAACCAATGGTAATATAGGGTTTATGTTTCTAGGGATGAGCTTCTCTTGGTTTCGAGAATAGTTCATTCTCTACTAAACAGGGGCAACCACGTGAAGGTGGAAGATCTCAATGCCCTAGGTCAAATTGACGGTGCCGTCGCTATAGCGACGGATAGCCGTGGATACAGCGACGTCTAGCTCTTTAGCTGTGGATACAACGACGGATAAGACTCCCTTCATGGATACAGCGATGACTAGGCATGGATACAGCGACACCTCTTTCCTGTTGCTTCCTATTTTACACCAAAAAGTAAGAAACATGGAAAACCTCTGTGGAAAAATCCGCGCTTTTGTATTAGTGTTTGTAGCTACTCACGATGATTCGGCTCATATCCAGTCTGAAGTTTCCAAGGCGAACAAATTCATTGAGCGCATTCAACAGATTCACCAACAGGTTCATGAAATATTGGAAAAATCCAATGCTAAGTACAAGTAGTGACGTGATCAGCATCGGGTGCAACACAACTTCTAGGTGGGCGACAAAGTGTGGCTACATTTGCAGAAGGAGCGCCTCGCTGGACCCCACCGCAAGCTTCACCTGCTCTGATATGGGCCATGCACCATCACCAAAGCTGTCGGGGATAATTCCTTCGAGCTCAATATTCCACTATTCCTTGGTCTGCACCCAGTGTTCAATGTGGACTGCCTTCAGCCCTACTTTCCACCTCTACTAGACACATCAGACGTGGCAGAACAACTCACACCAACAGAGTTAAACCCCGACTACATGGAACAAGTCACAACTGATCGGATTATGGACACATACACCAAGAACACCTGGTAGCAGAATATCCAGCTATATCGATTTGTCAAAGCAGGCCAACTCCTTCACCAAGGAAAGTGGCTCACCAGGGACCAAGTTTAGCAGAAGTTTCCTCATCTCATGGAGGAACTCAATGCAATGGGGACCATTGCTTCATAAGGGGGGAGGAATGATCCAGGAGGACATTGGTGGCCACCCACCTATTCCACTTGGACCCCCACCATTTTTTTTTTCAGTTTTCCAGTTTCCTTAATTGTAGCACAATTTACTATTTTTGGCAGTTTTCGGGTCCTAAACTTCCGAAGTCATTTTGAGGCCCTAAACAACATTTTTTCGGCGTCAAATGGTTAAGAAAATATGAGTCCATTTCGGACTCAATGTTTGTTGTTTATGTATGTATTCCTTAAACATATCTTCCTAACGATGTATCATGCGTGTCAAATGGAGGTAGTATGCTAAAGTTACAATCCCAAGAAATTGATGTACCAAGTTACCCAACGAGGCCCACATTCTGGCGTTTCACCTCCTAGGGTTAGGTTTTTGGATGTGTAGGGTTTCCATTGTTTCTCAATAATATATAGGCCTTCGAGCCTCATTGTAACACAGAGTTAAGAGGCATGTAGCCACCACATCTCTTCTTAGAGATAAGCTACCAGCACTCTAGCTAGTTTATTTCCATTATGTATGTAAACAAATTTCAGTTATTGATTAATGAAATGAAGTGTTATTTCCATTGAATATTTGTTTATGTTGTTATTTGTGTATTCTGTTGCATTCCTGCATAAATCTGGATCACATAAAGAACATAATTTACATAAGGATGGTTTGTGTGAAGGGACTTGTTTCATGTTTGGGTTGTGTGAGGAAATAGGATGATTATGAGGTTATCATTGGGATCATCATCTAACATTTTCATGTGAGTACATAAGATGGGAAAATCAATAAAATTCTAGGTAGTGTGAGCCAAAACATCACACAAAGTGTAAGGAGGTGGAGTTCAAGATAAGGTAGTAGAGGACAGTTTCATGACTTTTTTTGGTTTATTGGGGGTATCGCACTCATCATGTTTCCCCCAACCTTATTCTTTGTAGGAGATGGGGTGGTACTAGCTGTTTCCTTCGGTGCTACTAGAGGAGATGGGGGAAATAAAGGTTCTATAGTGGAAAACCGAGGGTCGAGCGATTGAATGTATCGATGGGTTGTACCGGTGTTAGAACGACTTGTGGGATTAGAGGTGGGTTTGGCGGGGTGAGATACCAAAAATGGATTCCTAACGTCAACCTGAGAGATTAAGCGTTTCCATAACTAGAGTTATCACAATTCCCAAAGGCATAAATAAGCAAGGAAATGACTAGATGGGAGTATCTCTGCATTAGTTTTCAAGCAACTAGTTAGGAGAGAGTTCCTTCTATGTCTAGGGCTATGGTTGGGGTGCAGGTCTACTAGAAGAGATGGTACATAAATATGATATCTTTGCAATCAAGGTGGTGGGGTTAAGGCCTAAAAAGTGATAGTCATGGGAGCCTTAGAGAATAGACATGGACCTACGGTAGAGAGTGAGGGGATGAAAGAGTTGTTAAGGAATTTTCCACCATGGGGAGGATGTTTTCTAGGTTGGTTGAACCCTTGAGTTTGTAGTAAGTCAAATGGTTGATTTTGAATACTTTTCATTCATGAGGGAACATCATGAGCCAGAATATTGATGAAGAAACTAATTTCATAATGTACATGTAGCTACACCCAAGGAGGAGGTTGTAATTATGTTATGCATTGACGACCTCAATGTTCATCAAGATGGTTTGTTGGATAACTCGATAGAAACATCCAGGAGAAATCCCTGGGATCAAGTAGCATGACTATCATAGGTGTGTAAGGTTGTAGTATATGTCTGTAATGTAGATGACCTGAGATTATGCCATACTAAGGTGGAAACGATACACGTGGAGGTTCACTCATTGATAATGCATTGGTGGATGACTAGGTTTCAGATTGCCAAAGGAATCTAAAACACGATGGATGAAGGAATTAAAGAATCTGATTGATCCAAGCCAAACGTCATCATACCTAAATTAGTCAGATCAATTGCACCCAAGGAAAAGCGTAAGACTTTGTATTGTGTGGTGCAAATTTGGAGCACTTCCAAAGTTGACATGGCAACAAGGGATTTTTCCAAGTCATCCACAATGCTATAATTGGGAGGGATTCAAGCATTGGGATTATCTACAATGTGACAAAAAACAAACTTGAGAACTTTTGGGTTCCCATCGGTCATAGGTCTGGGTATCTATAGGTACTGTTCCATAGGGGTGGAGTCAGTGTCCTTTCTGAGGGGAATTTCCTTGGTAACTGAACCATATTGGTCACATTGGGTATGAAGGTGGACTTTGGAAAAAATCATGAAAACGTGATCGTTACCTGAATTAGGAAACTAACAAGAGGAAGTAGTTGTAGCGGGATAGGTTACCAAGGGTTCTGTGGCTAGTACCCCTTCAGTGGGTAGAGGGTTTTGAAACACCATTGGTGGTTGATTCAGTTGGGGTGGGTTAGTATATACTTGAGGGGAAGTAGTGGAGTTTAGATGCTTTTCCTCAACCCAAAACTGACAAGATTTATCCAAATGAGGCCAATGATGTGTGAAGTGGGAACTATTGGCTGTAAACATTATAGAAAGAACATAAATGGTTCATCCATAAATTTGGGTTCATTCCTTGCTTAGGTGGTTGGTTGGGGTCTTGGTTGGTAGGAATGGATCCATTATTGGCTGGGGAGTTAGGAGGTTGTCCAACCCCTCCCCAACATTGATTGTTTCTATGGTTCCAACCTTGTATCCAATTAGGTTTCCCTTGCTAGTTATTGGGGGTTGGTTGAGTTTGTCTTTAGTTCTATTGGGAGTAAAGTTTCCCTTTCAAAATAGGAGGATACTGAGGTGGGGCTTGTGTAGGAGCTACTGGAGGTGGGCCAGGGTAATAAGGAGTGACAAACATAGGAAGTATGTAAATCTGAGGAGGTCCACTATATGTAGGTCCTTGGTAGGTTGATCCATGGACATGAGTAGTGGGAGTGGAAGGCACATAGGAGGGTGTCACTAAAAAATGGGACAACATGGGACATACAAGGGCCACAAAATTAGAGTGGGAAATGAACCCATCAAGTACCGTTCAACAATAGGATTGTTTTCATATGTGGGAAATTCTTCAGGGGGTAATAAAGAACATGGAAAAATGATAGATGCAGAAGTTCCAATGAAACCATCGACGACATGTGACGTCCCTAGTGGATCCTTCTGAGAGGAGTATCCACATGGGGCATCTGGAAGAATGGTGCATAGGTAACTAGCCATGAGTAATAAGTTTGAACTTATAATCCTTGAGGAACACCATAAGTGGAAGTATGTGATGTGGTTCTAAGGGTCTTCCTAAGCCTTCCCTTCAAACTTGGGGATGTTTGAGGGGAGTTTGGTGGGAATCAAAGGCCAGTTTGGTTCATGTCGGATCATATCATTAGTCAATCGAGCCAAGTCAGGGAGGTTAAGACTAGTCATAAATGATATACTCACATAAATGGGAGCTTTGGGTGGAGGAAAAGCAAGGGGAGGGTTCCCCATAGGGGGGTTTCCTATAGGAGGGTTTTCGGTGGGAGGGTTCCTAATAGGGGGGTTCTAGGTAGGTGGGTTCCTTGTAGGTGGGTTCCCTGTAGACAGGGGATCCCCCCCATTGGATACACCTCCAAATAATCCTATGTAAAAAGCATTGGGGTTGTCACCACCAAACGAGGGAATGCTAATATCCATGGGGTTATGTGTGTGTGAGTGTGTGGGAAAGTGTACGGGTGACTCAAACTACCCTTAGTCTATGACAATACCTAAGAGTAGCAATACTGATAGATGCGTGAATGCAAAATGTGTATGGTCTAAAAATAGGCAGTTAAGCCCTTAATGAGGGAACATTAACCCATATAGTGTGGTGCATTACCCTCTATATTGTGGTGCATTACATATTATTTATGTCATCTTGGTTCTATTAGTGGGTCTCTTAGTTTTTATTGTGCACCTTGATCTCCTATATATAGGAAGGATATATTCTCATTTTAGTTATCATTGTATCTTGTCTCCTGTACTCAGTACATTGTGTAAAGAGGTTCCTCCCTCTAAGAGGATTTATTTTTACCTATTTTATTCATAGTTAAGGTGTGGATTACTCTCTTCTTTTATATTTCTTATTTTTTATGCTATTAATGGGACTTGGTTGCATAACATTTGGTATCATATCTCTTTCCTCGGGATTGAATTCTGCAAAACGAGTCATCTTGGAATTTTCGCTACAATTTTTTTTATACAAGGATTCAGAGATCAAGGTTAAAAATCCACTTCTAAAAAATTCCAATATATCTTTAATCCAAAATTTAGATCCCAACCCATTATTGTTTTAGAGATCATTTCAGAGGAATCGAGGGTTTGGGACTAGTACAAAACCTAGTTGAAAACAAGTGTTTTAGGGAAAAAGGTCATATTCAAGGAATCTAAGATCCAAATTGACTGATACTAGTTGAATCCAAAAGAAGACCGACCAAGGTATTTGTGGTAGGATTTTTAGCTGTAGAAAAAAAAAATATTGGACACGTGGCATACCGTACAAGTTCTCTCTTTTGGATAGGAAAAAAATAATAAGCTTTAGGAGATTTGGAACAATTTTTTTTTGGCACATCCAAATTAGGTTAGAACCATGTCATTGGAAAGAGGACACATCAGGTTACCACAGGTCAAAATTTCAGACCCAAATGAATCTAAATTCAATTTTTACCACAATTACAAGTTGGCCATAAACAATCGTCTAATCAGGGTTTGAAAAAGGCACGCCATTTTGAATTTGAATAGATTTGAGTAGAAGGATATATTTGTGGTAAACCCCAGGGTGCGATATATATTTATTGCTCAAAATTCCTCCAAAAGGAAGTGGAAAAAATCACACTCCACTCAAACCCCTAGAGGATTCATCCTCGACATACGATTAAATGGAAGACATATCTTTTAGAGTGTCCAAGTTGGAAGATATGATTAAAGGAAATGTGAAAATGGATGACTTAATTAAATTGGAAAATAAGATGGATAGTAAGGAGGATCTCAAAGGGATGGATAGAAAAGAAGATATTCAAGCCTTGAAGGAATTCATGAAGGATGTAAAACATATATTTATTTCTCATGTATCTACTCAAGTAGATGATAAGGAGGAAAAAGGGGACTTATTCTAGTCACGTCTGGAGAAAATTGGAAAACAATTGGAGAGTAGGAAGTTTGAGTCCTCAAAAGTTGATTATTCACTACAACATTATGAGTTTAATTTAGGTCCAAGTAACTAATTTATCCCCAATATTTATATGATAAATTTTGATGGAAAGGATCCAATAACGTTTATTTTTTAGATGGAGCAATTCTTTGATCTACAATAGGTGCCAACTTTTCAAAAGGTAACTATTGCATCCTTATATTTAGAACCTGATCAATTTGTATGATACCAATGGATTTGTGGCTGTAAAAATTAATCTAGTATCTCTTGGTATATATTCACAAAAGAATTGATTGCACATTATTTTAAATTTGTTAGAATAATCAACCCATAGTTACCTACCTTAGACATTAATTAATTCATTTTTGTCTTATTTGCCTAGTTTCCTATATTCTACTCTAGTATGCAAGTTGTCTTCTACATGTCATAGAAGTCAAAATTGATAAAAATGAATCATGGAGTGCTTGGGAAACCTCCTAAAAACCATATTTATCATGTCTAATTTATTCCAGATCCTCCAAAGCGCATATCTGCTTTTTCTGCAAAGTTTCCTGTTTTATTGGGAAATAAGACAAGAAGGAAAGCAAGACTAGGTGTATTTGAATTGTTTTTTGCCCAAATCATACTCCATCCTTTTATCCTAATAAAAGCATGTATGAGTTATCTTTCCATCCCTAATTATCTTTCCTACTTAACTTTTCCAATTCGTGAGCCTCTAAGTGGATTTGGAAACTGCTTTTTGCACCTATGGGGGATTTGGCTAGATTTAGTAAGCCTACTTTTTGACTATTTCGAATGGAATCCTTATGAATTCAAATATCTCATGTAATTATATATTGCAGCAACCTATGACTTCACAAGGTTGGCTATTGTACACTTATTCAATACAAATTAGTGTTATGCTCCAATTTCAGTCTCCTTTGATGGTAATTTTGCATGTTTGATTAGCAATTTTGTGAGTGCAATTGTTCTATCACTTGGGTTCAATTTCCACATGGTATCAGAGCCTTTGTGGATCGATTTATCTCCTTCCATATTACTATTGTAGCTTCGACATCTTGACTGGGAGCACATTCTGCTGGTTGAAGGGCACAATTTCTGAGCTATGGACCAATCTCAGAAGATCAACTTGACTTCATTTAATTTATTTGAATGGAAAGATGATATGGAGATATTTTTGAGAGAGAAATGTCTCTATATGGTGACTATGGAAAATCAGGTAGATCCCAATGTAGCTACAGATAAAATAACATGGCACAACAGGAGGGATGAGGCCTATGGCCTTTTGTGTCTGAGCATTTCAAGAGACCTCCTCTTCCATCTTGATGGATTGACATCACCTAATGAAGTGTGGGAGAAGCTTGTAGATATTTTTGTTAAGACATATGATATGAGATGACATCAAATCAAGAATGAAGTGATCTCTTTGAGTCCCAACAGCTTCGAATCCTTACAACTCTATTTTTCCAAGTTTAAAGCCCTTGTTTTGCAGCTAAAACAATGTGGAATTGAAAAGAAGGAAGATAAACTAGTTTTGGCCATACTCCCAAAGCTTGACCCTGACTATTCTATGTTTTTTTTGACATTCCATGCCACCAAGTTGATAGCTCGAGCCTGGAAGATGCCTAAGCTTGCAGAGTTCATGGAATCCCTCACACAAGAATAAGATAAATTGGTGATGATGGGAACCATCAAACCTTCCAAAGACCAATATTTGGTTGCTGGAGATTCAAGGGTGGATTCAAAAGGTAAGAATAAAGCTAAGAAGCCACCTGAGCAAAAGAGAGACAAGAACAAGTCTCAAGAGGAGCCCCAAGGCTCCAAGAAGAACTACCAGAAGAAGAAGAACAAAGGAGAAATGAGCAAGTGTGCATACTACAGTAAGGGCTATCATCCTGAGAGCTCCTGTATGAAGAAGCAAATTGACATGTTGACCCAACTCCTAGAGAAGAATAACATCTCCCTTCTTGATTTCTCAAAGAAGAGCGAAGGAGTATCAAATTTAGAGGACAGAGAGAGAGTACATGCTTTGGTTGCTGGCACATCAAGCTCACCTAGCTTCATCATAGACTCTGGAGCTTCTAGACATATGGTTTCGACCAAGGAGGCATTATCCTCTCTTGACATGTCGAAAGGTGCACCAATAGTTTTGGGAGATGACTCTCTCACTGACAGTTTGGGGAAAGGGAGGATTGATATTGACCATGGTAAGTTCAATAATGTGTTGTATGTTCCAAGTCTTTCCTCTAACCTCTTTTCAATGTACCAGATGACTCACACAGGGTCTCTAAAGAAGGTCATCTTCTCCCCTGATGATGTTGAAATCACAGAGATTTCAAATGGTAAAGTCATAGAAAAAGGTGTTGTTGATCACACTTCCAAGGTATACATGTTTTCCCATTTTCTACCCTACTCAAACCCCTCCACTCTTCTGATTCATGCTAATGAGGCAAGCAAGCTTTGTCATGAAATATTTGGCCATCTTAACTATAAGTATCTTTCTTATTTGAGTGAAAAAGATATGGTCATAGGGTTACCAAAGATTAAGTTTTCCAAGGGAGTTTGTTAAGGTTGTATCTTAGGAAAACACCCAGAGCACAAATTTGAGAGAGCTAGTCATGAGAAAACCTCTGAACCTCTTAAGTTGATTCACAGTGATGTTACTGGTCCATTTCCTCATATGTCCATGAGCCAATCCAAATATGCACTGACCTTCATAGATGAATTTTCCAGGTATTGCCGGGTTGACTTCCTAAAGCATAAGTTTGAAGTTTTTGACCTCTTCAAAGTCTTTAAGGCCTTGGTTGAAAATCAGTATGGGAGGAGACTCAAGATACTCAGATCTGACAATGGTGGTGAGTATGTCAAGTCTGAGTTCATTAAGTATTGTAAATATTTAGGTATTTATATGTAGAATTCGATCCCTTACACACCACAGAAAAATGGTGTTACTGAAAGAAAGAACAGGTCACTGAAGGAGATGGCAACCTGTATGATGGAGGCTAAGACTTTGCCACCAAATTTTTGGGCCGAGGCTATAAAATATGCATCCTACATCCAGAATAGGGTGCCTCATAAATATCTTGATGGTATGACTCCTTTTGAAGCTTGGAGTGGGCACAAGCTAGATGTGACTCATTTCGGGATTTTTGGCTCAAAGGCTTGGGCTAGAATTCCAATTGAAAAGAGAAAGGATTTGCAGCCCCAAAGCCAAGAGTGCCTATTTGATGGGTATTATAAAGATTAAAAAGGGTACAAGATGATCAAATTAAGCACTAATAAATCTTTCATTGAAAGAAGTGTTCAGTTCCAAGAAGAGCCTTTAGTAGCAGTTGAAGTTGGAGAGTCTTCTTCACCACCAGATCCATTGACTGTAAGTGGAGAGACTAATGAGATTGCTGATTATGATATGTCTATAATGATGATTTAATTACAGATCCTGACAGTCCTATAAGACCAAATTGGGCAGAAAATACCATTCATGCATCTAGGGAACTAGCTGGAAATCCTAATGATCATAGGAGGACTAGATCTCAGTTTGAGAGTGCCTTGTGTATGAAAGACCCTTTGTTTGCAGAGAAGTGATATCTGATGGTTGAATCAGACCCACAGACATATGAATATGCAGCATATGATCCAATATGGAAAAAAACCATGAAAGAAGAGTTCATCCCTCTCCAGAAGAACAACACTTGGGAATTGGTTGATCTTCCCCTAGGGAGGAAGCTAGTTCAATGTAAGTGGGTTTTCAAGACTAAGTTTTCTGATGATGGTTCACCTTTGAAATATAAGGCAATATTGGTAGCCAAGGACTACTCACAAGTACATGGTATTGACTACAATGAAACCTTTGCACCAGTGGCAAAGATGGACTCCATAAGGCTAGCTTTAGCCATTGCAACTTTGAAGCAGTGGGAGGTACATCGCATGGATGTGAAGTGTGATTTCCTAAATGGGAATATCACTAAAGAGATTTACATGCAGCAAACTTAAGGGTTTGTTACTAATCCATCTTTTGTGTGCAGGTTAAAGAAATCATTGTATGGGCTCAAGCAAGCCCCCAAGGCTTGGTATGCCAAGATTGATGGCTTTCTGCTGTCATTGAGTTTTGTTCGATGCAATTCTAATCCGAATGTTTATTTGAAGCTGATTCATGGTTCTTTGATGATTATTTTCTTTTATGTGGATGACCTTCTGATTACAGGAAGTTCAAAGAAAGAGATTGCCTCCTTGAAGGATGCAATGAACCATGCATTTTCTATGACTGATTTGGGGTTGTTGAGCCAATTCTTGGGTCTCAAAATTTATCAATCCCAACATGGAATCAAAGTACATCAGTCCAAGTATGCCTTAGATTTTCTAAACAAGTTCAACATGAAATATTGCAAGCCAAGCAAGACTCCCTTCCTTTCAGGAGTTAAGCTTGAAGAAGCAGGGTCTTCTCCTATGGTAAATAATACACTATATAGGTAGTTGATTGGGTGTTTGCTTTACCTTACACACACTTGAACTGATATATATTATGCAATTAGTGTGGCTTAAATATATATGAATAAGCCTAATGAGATCCATTGGAGAGCAACCAAAAGGATCCTTAACTTTGTTCAAGGAACAAGAACTCATGGGATCTTCTACAAAGCTAAATCTGATCTTGATTTGATTGGGTTTATTGATAGTGATTAGGCAGGTGAAAACATAGATCGAAAGTCAACATCAAGATATGTGTTCATGCTTGCAGAAGGAACAATCAGCTGGTCAAGCAAGAATTAGAGTTCCATATCACTCTCATCTACAGAAGCAAAGTGCATAGGAGTTTTAAATGCAACAACTCAATGTTTGTGGTTGTAGGGAATACTTGGTGAGTGTGGCTTCGAATCAGAGTTTTCAACTATTATCTATTGTGATAATAAGAGCACCATTCAAATATGCAATGATCCACTTCAGAGACAGATAACCAAACACATTGAGATCCATAAGCACTATATCAGACAACTTGTGCATGATGGCACCATTCACCTACTCTTTTGTGCATCTTCAGAACAAGTAGCAGACATCTTCACCAAAGTTTTTTTTGAGAAGACATTCAACAATCTCAAATCACTACTGGGGATTGCTGATCATGCTGTGAAGCATGATTGATGACAATATTTTCAAATTTTGTTTTACTGTCCATGTTTAAGAGGGGATTTTCCCATTGGGGTTTTGCCTCTTCGCTTGGTTAAATGGACATGCAGTATGTAAAGGGAGACTAAGCCTTGTTGCTAGGCCCTATAGTTTTCTGATATTTACTCATAAAGTCAGGCTTAAAGAGGGGTGTTAGAATAATCAAACCATAGTTACCTACCTTAGACATTAATTAATTCATTTTTTTTTATTTGCCTAGTTTCCTATATTCCACTCTATGCAAGTTGTATTCTACATGTCATAGAAGTCAAACTTGATAAAACTGAGTCATGGAGCACTTGGGAAAGCTCCTGCAAACTATATTTAGCATGTCTTCTTTATTCCAAATCCTCCAAAGTGCATATCTACTTTTTTTGCAAAGCTGTCTGTTTTATTGAGAAATAAGGAAAAAGGGAAAGCAAGACTAGATGTAGTTGACTTGTTTTTTTCCCACATCATCCTCCATCATTTTATCCTACTAAAAGCATGTATGAGTTGTCTTTCCATCCCTTATTATATTTCCTACTTTACTTTTGCAATTCGTGAGCCTCTAAGAGGATTTGGAAACTGCTTTATGCACCTATGGGGGATTTGACTAGATTTAGTAAGCCTACTTTTTGACTATTTTGAATGGAATCCTTATGCATTTGAATATCTAATGTAATTATATATTGCAGCAGCCTATGAATTCACAAGGTTGGATATTGTACACTTATTCAATACAGATTAGTGTTATGCTCCAATTTCAGTCTCCTTTGATGGTAATTTTGCATGTTTGATTAGCAATTTTGTGAGTGTAATTGTTCTATCACTTGGGTTCAATTTCCACAAAATTTAATGAAGCATAGGATCATCAATCCTACAGAATTAAAATGGAGAATAATATTGTAGAAGAGAGAGAATTAAATCAGTAAACTTTCATCAATAATTCATGGAGAATAAAACACACATGAGACCAATAATTGGAATAATTAGTCATAATACATTAATCAATAAATAATATGTAATACAATGGCTGTACATATAGGAGAATTCAAATACATAAGATAGGTGTTGTCACTCATATTTTCCCTCTTGTTGTGGAAGGATAGTCCAAGGTAACCTTATAAACCAATCTTTAGGAGGAAAGATGGATTCTTCCTACCAGAGAGGGATCTCTCAATAAATAAACACAAAGGCCAGATGTAAAAAAATTTAATGATTATAATGGCTAAAATAGGTGGCTAACATTGGGAATGGAGTCAAAATCACAAGTTATATATCAATGACAGTGCTTTGCAAAACAATTTCTTCACAAAGGCAAGCCAATCACTCTTTTATAGTTAGTTCGTTGATTGTTTGGTGGTAAAGAGGAAAAATGAGTAGTCCATTAACATGGTCATTAAAAAAGTGAATCCAATATTAACTTTAGAGGAAAATTATGGTGGATACTTGAAATTAAAGAACCAAATGTTAGAATATAATCCGTCGGGATTATTTATTGTAAATAAATAAATCTGAATAGATATGTAGGAAGCCGAAAAGGCTGGGCAGAAGGTGAAACAAAATTGTCATATGTAATATATAAATGTATGCATTAGCCATGAATAGAATTGAATCGGGAGTTATTACCTATCAGTGGTATCAGAGCTTGGCTATTTGCCATAACTCCTGCCTGCTGCATTTCAGTCCTGGCATTCTGCAATTCTGCCCCGTGCATAGTCTGTGCCCTCCTGGATGCCAGACTGCTCACTCATTTTCTCTGTCAAAATGGTTGAATTATTTGTGCTGCGACCTCAGTTATTCCTACCCATTGTATTCCATCTTCCCCTGCGAACTGCTGAGTTTATTCCTCTACAATTTCAAGGTTTCTACCCTTCCCGTGGCCTCTCATAGCCTCCACGTGAAACCCTAATCCTGCGAGAAGTCTGGTGATTATTCTACGTGAAACCTAAAGTCTGGTGATGAGTATTATTCTGCGTGAAACTTAAAGTCTGGTGATGAGTATTATTCTGTGTAGTGGCGATTCTACTCCTCCATCTTTTATTGCTAGCAGAAGCTTTTGAACTGCTGCCTTTAACCATTATTCACATCTGAGAGGCTGTTCTCCAAAGCTTGAATGAGATTCTCAAAATAGTTACGCGTTACACTTGTAAGACCCGCAAGCTTTGTATTGAAATAATTAAAATCCTTTGCAGGGATTTCACCATCAATATAACCTTACAGTTCTTTCTCGGCGCATTGATGAAGTCGTTCTAACCCAGATTCAGCTTCACCTTGCAAGTACTCAAAGAATTGTCATTTAGCTTGCTCATATTCTGGAAGATAATATCCATATGCATATTTTTGATATGCTATTGATTGAAGCTGCGTGAAGATTGTGAAGCGTGCTGTTGAAGGCTGCATTAAAGACTGAAGTCATGTTGAAGGTTGTGTTGAAGGCTGTGTTGAAGGATGTCTGCGTTGAAGATTGAATGATGTCTACGTTGAACACTGAGTGAAGACTGCGTGGAGGTAAATGCATAAACCCTAATTTTTTTTGACCTAATTCCTGTAGAGTGACTGCGATCTCCCACATATAGGTTGCTATCAGTGGGACTAGGGGGCTGATAAATAATACGAATCGATTCCATCTGTTCTAGCTAGCACTTGGCTGCCCTCATCTCGCCTGGATTCCCCATTTTCCTTTTTGGCACAGAGAACACTAACACCCAGTTCCATATTTGGTTTCATTGTAACGAGTTTCCATTTTGTCTCAAGATCATTGGAGCTCTGGGTTTGTGCTTTCTTGGTTACTGACAGGCAGATTAGAGATTTCAAGTAGATATTTGTAGTGGGTTATTTGAAGGCTTGTAGTGTGCAATTTCTTTTGATTGACCGGGTTCTACGAGTTTGGTGGTTCTGTTGAAATTGGAGGAAGGAATTGGCTTGGCCTGTAAGTAGCAGGCGTTTCCAGCATAGACTGAAGGATTTATACTCTCAATGGTCAAGGGTTCACAGGTTATGGACAATTTAGTTTTGTTATGAATAAATTGTCCACAAATTGGTATATATAAAAGAGGCTTCAGAATAGTTGTGAACTACTAGAAGTGCAACGAACTCAATTGTTTGAGTATTCTACAAGTCTGATGCAATATTTTGTATAGATGTATTATTGTAATTTTTCATAAAAGAATTTGTATTGTACTTGTAAACAACACTCTAGAATTATTACAATAGGGCTGCAAAATTATTTTTGTTGTAAAGCTTGAGGAAGGTGGCAGAGACTTAGACCTGCACCTTTACTCTTTCTTCTTGTTCTCTTATTGTTTCAGTTGCAAAATTCGATCATAGAATATGCAATATTTGGCATCAATAGTTGGTGCCACTCTCTCTGGCAAATATCATCCCAAAGGAGAAAGCAGTAAGAGAGGTAGAGGAAGAAGAAGCTTCAGAGGTAGAGGGGGCAGAAACAACTCCAGCAAAAGATCAGATTTGCAGTGCAAGCGTTGTGGAAAGATTGGGCACACATCAGATCAGTGTTGGGCTTCATGGGACTCCATCAAAGACAAGCATAACCAGAAGAAAGATGACAGTAAAAACCAAGATTCTAGTAAATCTTCTGATTCTACTCATTGTATTGTTGCACATTGTAATCTTGGAATTAATGAAATGACTTCACTTTCATCTTACAAAGATTGTTGGCTGCTTGATACTGGTGCAACATCACACTTGACATTTAGAAAAGACTGTTTTGAAGAACTTTATGAAACAATAGATGGCATAGTTTACTTTGCAGATAAGTCAAGTCTTAAACCAAAGGGAATGGGCACCATTCGACTGAAGATGCATGGATTCCCTGATTTCTTGTTGAAGAATGTTCTTTATCTTCTAGAGTTGCAGAGAAGCCTACTGTCCTTGGTGGAGATTCGACAGCGAGGCCATTCCATCCACATGTTTGATGGAATCGTAGAAATAAGAAAGTCCTTTGACAACCAAGTCATCATGACTGGATATGAATATGGGAAGCTGCTGAAGCTAAAGGGTTCACCTGCAAGAGTTCAGAACTATGCCTACCTCTCTCAGCATGGAGAAGGTAATTTGTCATCTAGTTCATTGTGGCATGCAAGATTTGGTCATCTAAATTATAACAGTCTTCGTTTGTTGAGAAAGAATGGTGTATTTGGTTTTCCCACCATTCCCAAAGAGAAGAAAAAATGTGATGCATGTATATTAGGGAAACATAGTAAGCTGCCATTCCATGAATCTAATTTCATAGCAAGTAGGAAATTAGAATTAGTGCATTCTGATTTATGTGGCCCAATGCCAACTCCTTCAGCAAATGGGAATAAGTATTTTATGACATTTGTTTTTGACTACTCACGAATGTGCTGGATTTACTATTTAAAGACAAAATCAGAAGCATTTCAAACATTCAAAGACTTTCATGCATTGATAGAAAAACAAGCACAATAAAAAATTGGTACACTTCGTACTGATAATGGGAAAGAATACACTTCAAGTGGATGCAACCCCCCATAAGCTTGCTTCCTGCCCTAGCACCACTCTAATATGTTTGATCAACCTTCTAGATCTCTTATTATTCAATTCTGTCACATATAATTATTCATGTCATTGTTCTCTGCCTCTTCTAGCTACTATTATGATCTGTATTGTAGAGACGCCTTCTTTCTCTCAAACCTATGTCTATAAATATCTTTAACACACATCTCACCACATATCTTCAATATTGGAAACTCATTTATTTTCATTTAAACCATTGGATAACTTCATCGATACCTTTCACAACAGATGATGTCTTTTCAAACACGTTCCTTAAATAACAATCACTTCTCTTTTTATAAAGCCACACTCCCTTTTATTCATCATAACTCAAAATTAACTAATTTATTATTTTCTAATGCTATCGTATAGATTCTTATTAGATATGAAATCTACAGGAATAATAGAATCTGTTATATATATTAGTTTTGTTCCTATAGCTTCTTAATATACTATGTTTATCATTCTTAACTCGGTTTAAATTTATCACTCATGACCTTCTGCAATTGCATTTCCGCAACGACCTTTCTACAACAAAAATCCTTCCGCAATTTCCTTTCCTCATCGACCTTTTCGGAACAGAAATCCTTATGCAATTTCCTTTCGGCATTTATCTTTCTTCAAACCTTCTTTCTGCATTTATCTTTCCACATTTACCTTTCTGCATTTATCTTTTCACAAACTGTCTTTCTACAATTATCTTTCCGTAATTACCTTTCTGCAATTGCCTTTCCACAATCACCTTCCACAATTGTGGATTTTAGATTGTGGGTATGAATTTCCCAAATTTCAAAAGACAACTTTTGTAATTATGCGGATGCAACATTCTCTCTGCAGTTGGGTTGCAGATTGTGGATTTCGGATTGTATATGTGCCTTCCAACCTTTTCTAAAATGGGATTCCACAATATCCTCACACAAATATCTTTCCACAATTCTTGTGAACCATCAATCGCTCGCAGAATCCTCCTCTTCTGTTGATCAACTATAAAACATGGAAATTCACTTTGGTTCTCTGGAATGTTATCTTCCACGCACATTTAATTTATGGATCCTTTCCCTATCGTCGATCTACTTCCCTTAGATTGTAGTCCTTCGATTGTCTGATCCAACTTGCATGTTTTAATTTATTCGTAATTTTAACAACCTCTTATCTTATTGTGTCAGATTCAATCTAGACCATCGATTTCTACCTCAGCTCATCCTCAACTGTTCATCCGTATAAGACCTAAATAACTATTTAGTGTTTCAATATTCATTGATCCTTACAGTGATCAATGGTCGATCAATGACCCTGTACCATGGTTATTTCAGAAATCAATTAATTGATCATATAATCGATCAATCCTCCTCATGTATTTGCATATGAAAATGTCCTCATGAACTTCTTTGTTGGCTCTAGGGTGGATTCTTACTTTCATCAAACTTGGAAGGTGAACTATCCAGAGCATGGGGGACAACATGCTGATTTTATCTATGCCAACTTCATCCTACAAGCCATTGCATCATGTCCTAGGTTATTCGTTTTCCATTATTGAACTTCTTTGGAATTAATGACAACCATACTAAAAAATAGGTGTACATTAGGGGATTCTTTAACTGCCCTCAAACGTCACTTTTATTGTCAGTTTTGATATCTTCTAGAACCTCCCTTAAAAGTACAAAATTTTAGCGTCAATGCTATTGGGGGTGGTTTTTTTAAGACCACCCCCAAAGGTTTGTAAGATGGAGTTTTAAGGGGGGTTTAGAACCTCCCCCGTATGTACCTATGAGGGGTTTTTTTAAATGTCCTAAAAGGCTTATAATAAGGAATTTTAGGGGGAGTTTGGAACCTCGCCCATAGGTGTCTATGAGGGGGGTTTATAACCAACCCTAAAAGTCACTTTTGGAGGGGGTTTAGAACCAACCCAAAAAGTCATATTTAGGGGAAGTTTTGATATCTTCTAAAACCACCCCTAAAATTCCAAAATTTTAGCATTAGTGCTATTAGGGGCTATTTTGTAAAGACTGCCTCCAAATCCAAAACCACCCCCAATAGTGACTTTTGGAGGCAGAAGACAACCCCCCTAAAAGCAAATTTGTTGTAACATTCTTCATTGGTAAGTTTGGAATACCTACCTTCCTACCTTACTCAAATTGATACCATCTTGTTTGATTGCCGCATTACCCCACCTATCTAATTTTCCTCTGCTTTCAAGGACAATTGATTTTCCTCATCCATAGTTTTCACTTTGACCAATTATATCTCATATTGGAGTTGAAGCCTAAACCCATTGATGTATATTCCAATTTCATACTCATCATATTTTTACAAATTAGTCCTAATTTGTAACTTGGAGTATTCTTCAATATAAGATGGTATGCATAACTCCTCCTCATCTTATATTTTGAAATTCCTTCAAAAGTTTTTGCTAATAATTTGAGGGAATACAATTTTCTTTAAATGTTTTAGCATCTCTGGCCACATTTTTATTTTTTCCTTCCCTTTTATTATCTTGGAATTCAAGAGGTTCTCCCACCATAGAGCATCATGAGACTTCTTTTTTTTGCTACAAATTTGACCCCTCTATATCTAATTCACATTTAAAATCAAGGATTTTAACTTTAACTATGGCTCCTTGTTTGGATATATCTTCAATAATCCTCTCCATGGGATCCATAGTTCCAACCAAAACCCTTTATAACTTTTGGTTCTTCTTCAGAATTATCATGACATAACTTAGTATTAAGTCCCTATAAACCCTAGTACAATTTGGAATATATATGATTACACAACTAAAAAATATAGCCACGACAATTTTTTTAAGCTAGAAATCTACCAAATTTGAACAATTTTAAGTGGTTGAACTAAAAATGACTAACTTAAATGAATGATGTAGGCCTGAGATAAAAAATACGATTAGATAAAAAGAGACACAACTAAATATAAATAATTGAAATGAATAATTTAGTCCAAGGATAAAAAAATATGACTCGATAACAATTACTAGTACAATAATATGTATTAATCCAAACATTATAAATATGCTTTCTAGATATGATTGGAATTTTTAATGTTGAATTTAATTTTGTAGTATATATTAATTGCATCCATGGATGTGTATGCCTAATGTGATTTAGCATATTCCAAATTGATGTTATATGTTGTCGATATAACTTCAAGACAATGTTGTTTGATGTAGGTTATTAAGACATGACACATTTATTAAGTTTTTAATATGTTATACATATAACTAGCCTAGCCAAAACTTGATACCTCTTAATACAATATAATTATTATTGGAATATTCAACAATACTGAGGGGGGGGTGAATCAGTATTGGGGACTTTTTACCACTTTTAACATGTAAAATTAACCATTAACAATGTCATTCACCATCACATAAAACCATCAAATAAAAAACATACATAGTGTCTTCGAGATTTAACGTCGAAAACCAAAAAGGAGAAAACCACAATAGATATTGTTTATAGTATGAAGATTACATTCAATGTGTTTACGAGCACCAACTGGAAGGAATCTCCAACTCCTCAATTTTCTAGCACCAACTAGAAGGAGGCTCCAACTCCCCGATTTTCTAGCACTAACTAGAAGGAGGCTCCAACCCCCTACTTTATCATCTCTAACAGAAAGGAGGTTACAACCCCCTAATGTCATAGGATCCAACATATAAAGAGTATTCCAATCCTTAATGAGCACCAAATCATAATTTCCAGGAACCAACTTGAAGGAGACTACAATTTCCTATCCTTGCCCCATCCTACTTCCCTGATATGAATAAAAGAAACAATTTGTAATGATCACTGTATCATTGTCTCTGACAGCCTATAACTGTATCTTTGTACTTGTACCTGTATCACTATCCTTGTTCATGTATCACTGTCCCTTTTTTTGTATCATTGTCCCTATTTATATCACTACATCAAGTTATGCATACCTCAAGTTCAATTCCCAATAATCATCCTCAACCTTGAAGTAAACATTAGAATCCACTTTACTCTTGGTAAATCCTAAATTCATTAGGAAGCTATCCATCATTCCATACAATTCCTTCTTTAATTTGCACACATGGGTCTTCCTTTCATGTGGCTCGAATCCCAGTGGTTGTTCCACGTACACTTCCTCCTCGAATACACCATTCAATAAAGTTGTCTTGACATCCATCTAGTGTATTTTTCATTTCATAACTACTCCCAATGCAAGTATGGGACTAAAGGAAGTGTACCTTACCATGGGTGCAAATGTATCTTTGTAGTCTATGCGTTCTTTCTGTGATAAGCCTCGTGATACAAACCTTTCCTTGCATTTATTGATGTTTCCATCTGTAGCATGCTTGATCTTGTAGATCCATTTTGAAGTCATGAAAGACTTCTTTTCCAGTCTTAGAAATATCTCCCATACATCATTCTTCATGATTAACTGATATTCCTTGATCATAGCATCCTTACCTTTTGTGAAGCGTCTTCATAGGTGGAAGGTTCTTTGTCAATGATTTCACACAGCAAGGCCATATAGATATTCTAGGGCTTTACCCTTTTTCTCTCTCTATGTATTCCTTCTAGAGCTCCATATGTTTCTGATTATTGTATGAGATCCCGTTCCCATGCTGGTTTCCTCTTATGGGAGTCCTCCTTGACGATTGTCTCTGCCAATTCTTGTGGTTCTTCCATGTCACAATATTCATGTATTCTAGAATTGCATCTCCAATTTCCATATCTTGGGATCTCATATCTTTAGGTTACTCAACCTCTTGAATATATGTCCTCCTAGATTTGAAGTATGTTGAGTGTTCATCAAAGGTTACATCTTTATTTACGTCGATATTCTTGAATCTTGGGAAGTATATTCGGTAGGCCTTTGATGTATCAATGTATCCTACGAATATACTCTTCCTCCCAGAAGGATTGATTTTGGTCCTTTTCTCCTTTGGGATATGTATGTGCAACGGGCATCCAAATATTTTTAAATGGATGAATTCTTGTTTCTCTCCTCAGAAATCCTCTTTAGGAGTTTTATTGTCAAGTACTCAATGAGGAGTACATTTCTGTACATACAAAACTGTTCTTGTTGCCTCCACCCAAATGTGCATAGGAATATCCTAGTCATGCAACATTGTTCTTGTTGCTTCCATGATGGTTCAGTTCTTTCATCCCAAAACCCAATTATGTTGAGGATTGTATGGAGTGCTCAAATCCCTCTTAATCCTAGATTCTATGCAGAGTTCCTTGAATTCTTTCAAAGTGAACTCTTCACCATTATCTGACCATAGAGTCTTGATCTTCCTATCCATCTGGCTCTTGACCAAGGATTTGTATTCTTTGAACTTACTGAAAACTTCATTTTTCCCTTTCAAGAAATATATACAAGTCTTACCTGAGAAATCATCTATAAAGGAAACATAGTACACATAATCGCTTAATGATCTGGAAGACATAGGTCCACATACATTTGAGTGTATTATCTCCAGTATTCCTTTGGCCTTGCTCTCACTATTGGGAAATGTCTTATTCACATTCTTCCTTGTGCACATCCTTTACAAATGACTTCATTATTTTCCTGGATATTTAGTAGTTCAAAGACTACTTTGCTTGATATCGATATTTCTCTTTAGTGCACATGTGCAAGCCTCCCATGCCATAGTTCGCTTGGTTCAATTGACTCATGAATAAATTCTTGTTCAGGATGTCACTTTAGCTTATACAAGCATCTGTCTTCTTCTCCAATCACTATTGCATCCTCTATTGTCTTCCCTCTAGGCCACATCAGAACTTGGCCATTGACAAAGGAAACTCTAATTCCTTTTGCATCTAGTGCATAGATGGAGAGAATATTCTTATTCAATATTGGAACAGATAACACATCCTTATATTTAAGTATTTCTCCGAGTCAATATTGTATGGAGATTCTTCACTCCCTTTTATGGGGTATTTATAATTATCCCCAAGTTTTACCTTATGGCGACTCATGTTCAGACATATTGATGAATGATTCCTTGTATCATGTGATATGTTTAGAAGTGTCCCTTTTCACACAAGTATAGCATCGAACATTGGAAGGATCTCTCTTGGTCTTCTTTTGTTTCTTGTACTTCTTATTTTTGTGATTAAAGTTCTCCTTCTTCTCCTTCTTCTTGAAGTTATTTTTGGTGTGAACTGTGAGATATTGATCTTCAATTACTCCCATTTTTTTATTCTCTTGTCACGCGTCGAGCTTCTTCTTGTTCACATTCTTCTCGGAGTATGATAAAAGAGATAATCCTCCTTCTTGAAAAAATTCCTTGAATGAATGAGTCCCATTATATTGGGAGACCATTTAAGGTAGTCATTGCAATTTCTCCTTCTTCAACATTCTCTTCAACTACTTCAATTTTTTATTTGATTTCAAAAACCCTTGTGAAATAAGACTATATAGTCTCAGAGTTTTATATATTCACATTCTTCATCTGGTTCCTCAAAGTCATCTTCTGGTTGATGTTATTCCCTTCGAACATCTTTGTCAAAGCATTATACACTTACTTCAGTGTCTTAAATGAAGACACATGGGGTATGAGGTGATCCTTAATAGAATTTGCAATAAATCTCTTGGCCTTATCCATTCTTCTCTTATGACAATACTTAGCCTCATCTCCCTCTAGTTATGGAACTTCTCTAGTGATGTACTAATCCAAATCATTCTCTTCAAAGTTTGGGGAGATTCTATACTTCCATGCCAAAAAGTTATCAGCCCCTCCAAACTTGTCCTCAAGCTGAGTATGGTGAGTCATCTTTTAAAATGAGAACCTCAAATGGAAATAACAAATATTTATATCTTACCAATTTGAGGTGTCCTACTTGGTTCTAGAGCTGGATGACCTAGGGTTTGGTGGAGGAACCATAATTTTCCAAATTTGGAGTTTGGTAATTATGTTTGGACAAAAAGATGCGCCTCCTTGAGGTGAGTTGCTTAGCAAGGTCATTTTTCTGAAGACTGAGGTGGGAAGCCTCCAAAACTTGATGCCCTAGTTTCTCCCAACACCAGTGACATGGTCAAAAATGAAACTTCTTCAAATATGAAACTTCTTCCACCAAAATATGCGCCCTACTGAGGTGATTTATACTAGCCCTATTTTCTTGATGATCTGTATAGAGAACACATTGAACTAGGAATCCCTAGTTTCCACTTCCCCACAATTCCTTCTTTCAAAGAGGCCTTGATACCATGTTAGTTTTTCTTAGATATTATTAGCTTGATTATGATATCTTTTATGAAAGAACAACAAGTGCAACAATATGCATAAGATATAACAGATACACAAGACACACACATTTTCACTAGGGAAACCATAAAGGAGAAAACCACACAAACTTCTTCAGAATAGTTCAGTTACAAAGACTATGTCATAAGATTATCAAACCCAGTACTAAGAAGTATTAAAAAACTATCTATCTCTCCTCCTTTGTCTCTCTCTCTCTCTCATGCAAACTTGAGAGTATGAGGTGTGTATAAATGAGGGAGAGAAAATCTGTATTTATACCTTTCATGCATCTAACCAAATACATGCATGGGGATGATTTTTTCCACTAACAAGGTCGAATTATCCTATAGAAACTCCAAATGCACATTACATGATGTTTCACTAGGGACTATTTCCTTGACTTACAACAGAGGTTGTACCTCAAGGTCTTGACACAATAAATACACCCCACAAGGAGGAAAACAAATCTCCAATGGGGGTAAAGCAACATACAATGGTAATATACATCAATTTTTTTTTTGAAGTTACAAATACATCAAAAATAACTCCATACGTTCTCCTAATGGGGCCTTAGGGCTTGACCACATCATCATACTTGGTGGATACACCATTATTTCTAGTGGGGATCCTTACCACTTCAAGTGGTCTAATTGGCAAAAGTACCATAACTTTCAGGGTCATGTGGACCAAGCATTATTAAATTAGGGGTACTTAAAGCTTCATAGCAACTTGCTTCGGACCTTTAGGTCTTTCTCCACCATGGGTCACGTAACCCCAAATTCATGGGAAAGTGGACCAAACATCATTGTTTATGGGTTTCTTCAATTCTTGTGGGAAACCTAATAGACTTATTTAGGGTTTTTATGCATACGTGTACATCACAAAGTGTCTTCCGATGAGTGCCATGAATAACCACTACACCATAAGGGGGTTTCTTTGGAGGAAATATACATACAAATTTTGACATCAATTACAAATTTATTCAACAATATCCTGCTTTGTCATTGATGGAAACCCTTTTACTTGTAACATCTCTAACCCTTCGACTGATGAAGAGGATGATACCATAACATGATCTAGCTGGGAAACTATCCCCATAGAAATTTACATAAAAAACTAAAATGCTTTGAAAGTAAAACATGGATACATCATTACCATTCAACGAAAGAAAAACCATACATTAAATCATTTGGCATGTTCATTGTAATTCATTAAACAATAAATACAATTACAGAGATGAAATATACAAGAATACTTATCTTTGAATAAAGCTCGTCCCACAACCAGCTATGTCATTGCAACGTTCCTCCCAACCATAGGCCAGTGTGCTCCTTAATCTATCTGCAACACTGCCACCCCTGAGCTGGGCATGTTTCCCCAAGGAATAAGGAAACTAATCAGGCTCACACATAGCCAAAGATACCACAATATTCAGCCAAGCCAACACAGTTGGGTTTATCAGGCTAAGAGTGCACAACAACACAAAACCAAGACAACAAGTTGGGTTTATCAAGTTATTAGGAGATGGAAGCACTATTTTCTAAGCTAGTGGGCTCACTAAAGAGCTAAGGACACCTGCACCAGAACTAGCCTGACTTCTAGGAAACCCACACACACCAAACACAAGGAATCAGTCCCTTCTCTGCTGCATAGTCCCTCAGGCCCTGACTTCCCTTCCAGTGCTATTCAAGGGGTGTGGAGAAGAAATACAGCCCTCTAGCTCTGTCTATGAGGCTCCCAAACACACCAGGTTGACCAAACAGACTCCTTTCCACTCCTACACAGTCCAAATACCAACCATTGCATACACATCACAAAAGAGCTAGCCCCGGGATTGAAAGGAAAACACCACAGATGAAAACTAGAGAGACAAGGATGGATAACGCACAACCCATACTAGGAAATTGAATCCCAAGTTGTTTACGGCCCTATCGTGTCCAAAACGACCCAATATGACCAACAACCCAAATCGTGGGGGGGGGGGGGGGGGGAGACAACAACCACGATTTCACCACTGAAAAAAATGGGAGACACACAGGCTGATTGGGGAGCAAATCAGACTCAACAGACTCTTAGCATGGAGATGGATTTGTATACATAGAACCACAAATCCAGTAAGGTAGCTACGCAAATCAAAATCCAAAAACCAATATTTACACATACAACAACTTCCATCCGTTTTAGAGAGAGCCTGATGTGACTGTCGGATTATGGGGAAAAATGTTCAGGGTCCAAAATCATGAATGAGAGCTCCACACAGCTAAATCGTGAGGGTAAGGCCACACACATAGGGAAAATCATGAATGCCAAAAAAATGGCTCTCCCAGCTCTCCGCGTGAGTGAAAAATTGAGAATGGGGGGTTGTGGTGGCTTTTCCTACCCAAGTGAGGGTGAATGAGTCTCTTGGTGGAGTGTGTGTGTGGGCAAGGACTGACGGTCCTACCACACACTACTGCCTAGCAATAACTACCCAAATAACATCAAAGGTTTTTAATTTGGTAGTTGACTGTTTGAGACAAGGAAAGGTGAGTACGTCAAAAGGGTGGGTGAAAACTAAATGGGTTTAATAACTGACACTTGGATTTTCCCCAATGGCCCCAAGGGTTAAATAATTTCCCTCCCTATCCTTAGGAAAATCATTCCCTTTTCATTATGGTTGCATTGACATAGCTGGTTGGGGTTTATTTTAATTTAAAATGCATATTTACATGATGCCAAAATTATAATGTGTCGGATACCATGATATACAATCGGCAATGATTTTAATCGCTAGAACATTAAATGCTAAATCGATGGTGGGTATTTTTCCTTTAGCTCCATACCACCATTAATTACAATATATACATCATATACATTTTAATGCAAACCGGGTCAAAACCAGGGTGTTACATTCCCCTCCCCCTTCAATAGCACTGTCCTCAGTGCTTTACAAAATTGAACAAAATGCTACCCTGGTATCACCTCAGTGTTCCATAGAATTGAACAAAAATGGATGTGCTAATCACATGGCATCCTCCAGCTCCCACATAGCCTTTTAAGGACTGTAGTGCTCCTATTGCACCTTTACCTGCCCTTTGGCTCGGTTCCAGAGCATGGTGACCTTCCTGTCAAGGATGCACATTGGCTCGATTTGGAACTCTCCCTCGGGTTCCACTTGAATCACATCCCAATTTATCACATGGTTAGGATCACGTACATATTTCTTAAGCAAAGTAACATGTAAAAAATTATGAGCCCTAGTGCTAGTAGGCAATCCAAGTCTATATGCAATTGGCCCTATTATTTCTAGCACTTCAAATGGCCCACAATATCTAGGTGACAACTTGGCACAACTTCCAACCTTCAAGGAACTCTTCTTTTCCCTCACTCTGAGGTAAACATGATCCCCAACATTGAAATCTCTATTCATCCTATGCTTATCTGCATAGCTTTTCTGTCTGTCCTGAGCTACTTTCAGATTCTGCCTGATCTTTACAACCTCTTGCTCCATCTCCTTGAGCAATTCAGGACCAAGCACAACCCTGTTCATTGGATTATCCCAAGTCACTGGTGTCCTACACCTTCTGCCATACAAAGCTTCATATGGACTCATCCCCAAGGATGCTTGTTGTCCATTGTTATAAGAAAACTCTACCAAGTGTAAGTAATCTTCCCACTTGGTTGGTTTGTCCAATATCACATACATGCAAAGCATGTCTTCGAGTACTTGATTAACTCTTTCCATTTGACCATCAGTTTGAGGATGGTATGCAGTGCTGAAGTTTAGCGTTTACCCAAATCTACAAACAATCCCTTCCAAAAATTGGAAGTGAACTTGACATCTCTGTCAGAGACTATTTCATTAGGAAATCCATGCAATTTGAAAATATCCTTCATGAATATCTTTGCAATGTCATCAGTATTATGCATAGACTTAATCAGTATAAAATGTGCTACCTTTGTCAACCTGTCCACCACAACCATGATGGAATCATGTTGTCTCCAAGTCATCAGCAATCCTGTAATAAAATCCATGGAAATAACTTCCAAGTCATCAGCAACAAACCCATGGGATGTTGATGCTCAACCTTTACCTACTAACATTTCATGCACCTTGAAATGTATTCAACCATGTTCTTTTTCATTCCTGGCCAAAATTACTGCTTTCTGGCTGTAGCAATTGTCTTCTGATATCCCGGGTGACCAAAATATGGAGCTTGATGGATTTCATCCATAACAACTTTCCTTATATCTACTACATTTGGAATATAAATTCTTCCTTTATAAGTAAGAAGTCCATCTTCTTCCAACTTATATCCCTCATACCTCTTCTCAAGATCTTGCTGTTGCAATTTGTCTTTTACTGGCTCATACAATTCATCTTCAGTTGTATGACCAACAATCTGCTGTCTCAAATCTTATTGGCAAATACTAAGAGATTCCACATGCATTTCCTACACCTTCCTGCTGAGCGCATCAACTACCTTTTTCTCTTTTCCTTTTATGTGCTTGATTTCAAAATCAAACTCACATAAAAACTCCAGCCATCTCGCTTGCCTAACATTCATAGTGGGATGATCAAACTAATACTTTAGACTGCAATGGTCTGTCCTTAGCTCAAATATTCTACCCATCAGGTAATGCCTCCACATCTCGAGAGCATGTACTATGGATGCAAGCTCTAGATCATGAGTGGCATAGTTCTTCTCATGCTCCTTCAATTTTATTGACTTGTAACATATCACGTGGTTGTCTTGCATAAGGACTCCTCCAAGCCCTTTTCCACATGCATCAGTACACACCACAAAATATTTCTTTGGATCTGCAATTTTCAATACTGGTGCACTAGTGAGAAGATTTTTTCAATTACTAGAATCTTTCTTCACACCTCGATGTCCATTCAAACTTTATCCCCTTCTTTTGAAAAGAAGTGATGGCATGTGCAACTTTGGAGAATCCTTCAATGAATCTCCTGTAGTATCTTGCAAGTCCCATAAAAGATCTTACATCTGTCACATTTCTTGGAGTAGGCCAATTCATAATGGCTTCAATCTTTTCAGGGTCCACTGATATACCCTCTTCTGAGATGATGTGACCCAAGTACTAAATTATATCTCTATAGATTTCACACTTGCTCAGCTTTGCATACAGCTAATGCTCCCTAAGTAATTTCAATGTCAATCTTAAATGCTCTTCATGCTCTTCCTCATTGTTAGAATAAATAAGAATGTCATCAAGGAAAACAAGAACAAACTTGTCCAAATACCTGTTGAAGACACTGTTCATAAGGCACATAAATGTAACTGGTGCATTTGTGAGACCAAATGGTACCAGTACAAACTCATAATGTCCATACCTTTTTCTGTAGGCTGTCTTATGAATGTTTTAATCCTTTATTCTCACCTAATGGTAACCAGACCTCAAGTCAATCTTGGAAAATACCTTTGCTCCTCTCATTTGGTCAAAGAGGTCATCAATCCTAGGAAACAGGTATTTATTCTTCATAGTAGCCTTGTTCAATTGTCTGTAATCAATACACAACCTGAGTGTACCATCTTTCTTTTTTACAAATAGAACTGGTGCTTCCCAAGGAGACACACTCGACCTGATATACTTCTTCTCCAACAATTCTTGGAGTTGCATCTTTAACTCTAGCATATTTGGTGTAATCATTCTGTAGGGTGTCCTGGACACTGGTGTTGCTCCTGGCATAAGTTCAATTGTGAAATCAATGTCCCTCTTTGGAGGAAGCCCTGGAATCTCATCAGGAAACACATCCCTAAATTCTTGAAACACTTGAAATTCCTCCAACCTAGGAGTTTCATCCTTTGTTTCCTCCAAAATATGAGATTCATACAACTGACAACCTTTCCTATAGAATGTCTTCAACTGCATTGCCGAAATCTACCTCACAGAAATCACCTTTGTAATACCTATTACAACTACTGGGTTCCCTTATTCATCCATGCATTCGAAAGTCTTATTGTAATAGTCAAGATTTACCCTGTGAGCTTCTAACCAATCCCTTCCAATGAGAACATCATAGGAACCAAGTGGTAGAACATTCATATCTACACAAGTGACCAATCCATTCATGGCAATGGACATTTCTCTACCACTTCATTAACATTTCTATTAGTTCTAGTGGCTAGCTAAACTAACCAAGATTTTCTATGATTTACTTTCTTAAAAGCACAAATATCCACTACTATAGGGGTAATGTAACTATGAGTAGAAGCAGGGTCAATAAAAATAGAAACGAATTGCTCAAAAATCTTACTTGCAACTTCAACCATAGTTGACTAGTGATCTGCTTGGTGGTCCTCCAGTGCTGCATAAATCCTAGGGACTGCCCTTGCTACTTGACCCACTATTTCTGCTTCTTGAATGTTGTAAGTTGGTCTTGCACTCTCATTCTCGAGTGGACAATTCCTGTGCATGTGGGGTCCTCTACATTCCAACGTTGGAGTGGTCCCTTTTTTTGCTATGGATCTCTAGGCTTCTCTCCCATCACTTTGGTTGGCTGCTTCTCATATTGTGATGGTTGCTTCTACTAATTCCTGAAGTTAGAATGTTTGAAACCTTTCTTCCTTTGGTTAGACTTCTCATTCTTCTTGTCCTTCCATGTCTTATGATAATCAGGTTTACCTTTTCTTTCCTCATAGCAATACTTAGCCTTCCTTATTACTTATTCAAGAGTTCTTGGTTCATAAAACTCAATTTTATCTTTGTAAGACTGAGGCAATCCACTTAGAAAACGCTGGAAATTCACCTTTTCATATTTGATGTACCTGACATACCTCAACAATTCCAAGAACTTATTTGCATACTCTTCCATGGTCTGCTGTCCCAATATCAGCTCATGGAACTCCTTAATATTGTCATCATAATACGTGTCAGAGAGGTATTTCTTCTTGATATACTTCTTGAACTGTTTCCACTTAAGTTTCCTTTCACTGATCCTCTTCACTTGCTTGAAGTGCTCCCACCAAATGGATACCCTTCCATTCAGATTGAATATGGAAACCCTTGCCTTCATGTTTCTCGAATAATCCTGAACTTAGAAGTACTTATTTATCCCAAGAATCCAAGCTTCAACCTCTTATCCAGTCTTTACCTCACTGTCAAATGTAGGAGTTTTAGCCTTCTTAAATTCATCTTGAGAGTGATCCCTATGGTGCCTCTTTCTCTTACCCTTGCAAGAAAAAGAGCTTGAATCCCGATTGGATTCTTCTGAGTCAGATGATCTACTAGAAGTCCTTCTTCTTCTCCTGGTACTACTCTTAATACCTTCTACTTTTACTGTACCTTGTCCATAGTCTATCTTTCTTTGCAAGTCTGTCAAAATCTACAACATAGCAGCATTCAACTGATGCTGCTCTTCCTGGGATTTAATCAAGCTTCTCATGGTGGCTGCATATCTAGTGGTGTCTCTTGGAATCTCCTTCCATTAGACTCTATGTCATCATGTCCAACTCATACATTTTCTCCCGTGGCATCTCATGCACACTTGTAGGAATCTTGAGCATCATATCCGTCATGGGTTCTCATGGCTGAACCACAACTTACTTTACCAAACCGCACTACCTAGAATACTGCCCTTGAAGGTGACTATGATTTTGCAAATATGTTAGTAACACAATTGTTAGTTGCATAACATTTATACAAATCATAAATACTTACCTACACTTGGACAACACTATATTGACGACTTTGTCAAAACACATAATTTTCTTTTCACCGAGAATCACGGTCTTAAGGGGGATGATGGGGGTCAAGGAGCATACTATTTTTTTGTTTGTTTGTAAATATTTGATTTTCGCGCAATCTAGTGCATAAGATCGCTTCCATTTTTCTCCTTTTTGGCCCTTTGAAACCCATTGGAATCCTGCTTTTACACTGAGAAATTCCACTGAAAACCTAGTGAAAAAATTAGATTTTTTTTGTTTGATTGGATCCCTTCCCAACTAGCCATCCGATGTATCAGATCACTAATTGACAACGCTTCTGATGCCTTATCAGGTGAGTCTTCATCTATCTTTCGATGCACATTGGCTCGATCTTCCTCTAGCTTTCGATGCATCGACTGATCGATCCTCTATTTTTTTTTTGAGATTTCCTATACTTAGAAAAATTTTCAAAATTTTCTTTTCTTCTTCCTCTTTTTGTCACCACATTGACTCCCTTCTGGCGAGCCTTGCCAACACCTCGGTTCTACCTAGCCAAGAGCTTTGGATCCTCCCAGCCAGGACCACTGGTAAAATTTCAAACTTAGAAATTTTTTTGAAAATTTTCTTTTCTTCTTCCCATGTTGGTTCCCAATTTCATCGGAAGCCCTTCGGCTAACTGAGCCGACATATCGGCTGGCTTCAGTAAACGTCTTCCAACGATTTCGACACTTAGAAATTTTTTTTTTCAAAATTTTTCTCTCTATTGGTTCCTTACCGGATGGGCTCAGCTCAAGTCATTTGACATATCGGATGGAATTCTGGCTAAGTCATCCGACGTATCGAATGGGCTTCATCCTAAGTTATCCGATGTTTTCCATACTTAGAATTTTTTTTTGAAATTTTCTCAAATTTTCCTGTTAGCCTGTGCTTAGAAAAGATGAACCCTCCCTCTGTCACTACTTCTTCATGGCCCATTGAGGCCCATGCTGTAACATGTGCTCTAATACCACACTGTAATGTCCTCGACCCTCCGATCGACGAAGAGGATTCTACTATAACACGATCTAGCCGAGCAACTAGCTCCATGAACATAGACATAAAAAACTCAAATGATTTGAAAGTAAAACATTGATACATCATTACCATTTAGCGGAATAAAAACCATACATTCAAGCATTCGGCATGTTCATTGTAATTCATTAAACAGTAAATACAATTACAGAGATGAAATAGACAAGAATACTTATCTTTGAATGAAGATCGTCCCACAACTAGCTATGTCGCTGCAACGTTCCTCCCAACCATAGGCCAGTGTGCTCCTTAATTTATCAGCAACAATGCCACCCACGAGCTAGGCATGATTCCCCAAGGAATAAGCAAACTAAGCAGGCTCACACATAGCCAAAGATACCGCACTATTCAGCCAAGCGAACACAGTTGGGTTTACCAAGCTAAGAGTGCACACCAACACATAACCAAGCCAACAAGTTGGGTTTATCAGGTTATCAGGAGATGGAAGCATTGTCTACTAAGCTAGTGGGCTCACTGAAGAGCTAAGGACACATGCACCAGAACTAGCCTGACTTCTAGGACACCCACACACACCCAACACAAGGAATCATTCCCTTCTCTGCTGCACAGTCCCTCAGGCCCTGACTTCCCTTCCAATGATATTTAGGGGGTGTGGAGAAGAAATCCATCCCTATAGCTCTGTCTATGAGGCTCCCAAACACACCAGGTTTACCAAGCAGACTCCTTTCCACTCCTACATAGTCCAAAGACCAACCACTGCATACACACCACAAAACAACCAACCTTGAGATTGAAAGGAAAACACCACATACCAAAATTGGAAATAAAAGGATGGTTAACACACAACCCAGACTAGGAAATTGATTCCCAAGTCGTTTATGGCGCTATCATGGCCAAAATGACCCAATATGACCAGCAACCCAAATGGTGGGGGGGGGGGGGAGACAACAACCATGATTTTACCACTGAAAATAATGGGAGAGACACAACCTGATTGGGGAGGAAATCAGACTCAACAGACTCTCAGAATGGATATGGAGTTGTATACAAAGAACCAAAAATACGGTAAGGTAGCTACACACAGCAAAATCCAAAAAATGAGATTTACACATACAACAACTTCCATCAGTTTTAGAGAGATCCTGACGTGAGTGAAAATTTGAGAATGGGGGGTCGTGGTGGCTTTTCCTGCCCACATGAATTAGAACGAGTCTCCTGGTAGAGTGTGCATGTGGGAAAGGGCTAATGGTCTTGCCGCACACTACTTCCCAGCAATAACTTCCCGACTAACATCAGAGGTTTTTAATTTGGTAGTTGACTGATTCAGACAAGGAAAGGTGAGTAAGTCAAAAGGGTGGGTGACAACTAAATGGGTTTAACAACTGACACTTGTCTTTTCCCCAATGGCCCTAAGGGTTAAATAATTTCCCTCCCTATCCTCAGGAAAATCATGCCCTTTTTATTATGGTTGCATTGACACAGCTGGTTGGGGTTTATTTTAATTTAAAATGCATATTTACATGATGCCAAAATTATAATGTGCCAGATACCATGATATACCATCGGCAACGATTTTAATCGCCGGAACATTAGACACTAAATCGATGGTGGGGATTTTTCCTTTAGCTCCATACCACGATTAATTACAATATATACATCATATACATTTTAATGTAAACGGGGTTAAAACCAGGGTGTTACATTACTCCCCCTTGGAACATGCTCTCCTTGTCTTCATGCTTCAGATATTAGTCCCCCCCTTTGACATCAATGGAAAAAAGTAACTCCCCGTGATAGTATCTCTCAATTTTTATAATGTTTTATCAAGTTGGAGAAGGAATTACTCCCAATCCATGTTGAATATAATCAAATGTCTCTCTTGGGAGAGGCTTTGTGAATATGTCTACAATTTGTTCCTTTGTCCCAATATATTCCATCTTGATATTATTTTATGCAACCTGTTCTTGTAGAAAGAGATACTTGATAGGAATGTGTTTTGTCTTGCAATGGATAACTGGATTCTTTGAAATACTTATAGAACTTGTGTTGTCACATAACATTGGAATAATCTCATCATATGTTACTTGAATGTCTTCTATAGTTTTCTTCATCCAGATAATTTGAGTACAACATGATGCCACTACAATATATTATTCTTCTATTGTGGATAAAGATACTGAAGATTGCTTCTTTCTCAACCAAGACACTAAACAATCACCTAAGAAGAAAGCTTCTCCACTTGTGCTTCTTCTATCATCAATGCTTCCTATCCAATCTGCATCTTTGTAGGAAACCAATTCCAACTTGTTTCCTCTTACATACCATATTCCAAATTCTTTTGTTCCTTGAAGATATTTGAATATCCTTTTCACTCCTAAAATATGCGTTTCTTTTGGAGTTTCCTGAAATATTACAACTTGTCCAACTGCCTACATAACATTTGGTATTTAAGTTGTCACATAGAGAAGGATACCAACCATCGATCTATAACACCTTTTGTTCACTTCCTTATATTCATCATATTTGATTAAACTTCATCCAATAACCATATGAGTACTTATAGGTTTCTAGTCTTCCATTCTAAATTTCTTTAATATTTTTTTAATGTACTTGGTTTGGGATATGAAAATGCAATCATCTAGTTGAGATATTTGGAGTCCTAAGAATAAATTTAACTCTCAAATCAAGGAAATTTCAATTCACTTTGCATATCCTTGGCAAACTTATGACTCATCTTGTCATCATCACTATTGGACACAACAAACACATTGAGAGGGGAGTGAATCGGTCTGTGTACCTTTGATTATTTTTCAGCACTTGATTATCAATAGCTTGCAAAGTACAACATTCATTAATACATTATCAACCTTTACATTTCATAAGAATATAATCGTCACATCATCATCACATAAGAAACATACAATACACAATATTTTTACATGGTAACCCAAGAACTGGGGGAAAAAACACAAAATATGTTGTGTATGATATAGATATTACATTCAATGTGTTTAACAACACGAATTGGAAGGAAGCTCCAACTCCCTAATTTTCTAGCACCAACTAGAAGGAGGATCCAACACCCTAGTTTATCAGCTCCAATTGAAAGGAGGATACAATCCCCTAAGGTCACATGCTCCAACCTATAGATAGGACTCCAATCCTAAATGAGCACCAAATCCCAGATATCAAGAACCAACCTAAAGGAGACTACAATCTCCTATCCTTGTCTCGTCTTTCCTCCCTGATATAAATAGAAGAAATATTCTATAATTATCACTGTATCACTGTCTTTGACAACTTGTACTTGTATATTTGTCCCTATACCTGTATCACTGTCCTTGTTCTTGTATCACTGTCCTTATTCTAGTATCATTGTCTCTTTTATTTTGTATCAGTGTATCACTACCTATGTCAACCTATTGCAAACACTATCTATATCACAATGCCCCAATCACTGTCTCTCTATCTAAATGTCACAATCACTTCCTTTGTCACACTTCCATTGTCAATGTCACAATTCCACAATCAACATCACATTGTATCAATATATGTCACACTATATTAACCTATACATGCCTCAAGTATATACCCAAAAACAATCATCCATTGATTTCATTTGGTTCCTCAACTTTTACATCATATACATTTATAAAACATTGAACATTCAGAGAGATGAGACATATGCCACAACATAACCATGGACTGTGCCAAGATAATCATTATAATATATTCCAATACCATCATATATTGTGTCCATATAATCACCATGATCTATACAAATAAATAACCAATATCGATGTCAATATTATCATAATCTATGCACCAACATATATGCCAATATCATCATCAAGTATGCCAAGATATGACACAAGAACATGTACAAAATTCATACATTTTCAAGACAACTAGGTGGACCCTATTCCATGAGATGCATGATCATCACAAGAGAGACCCATGTATAATAACCATACCATATCTATGCCAAGATAACCATCATCATATCCCCCATAACACATATAATGAATTCAAAGAGGTATACCAAGAGAGAGGTTCACATACCACGATCCAAGATGAGATCTATGTTGGTAATAACTCCTGATTCAA
>LPNX010952792.1:21988-75059 GCA_001517045.1 Pseudotsuga menziesii | reverse complement strand
TCTTTGCTCCTTTGGAATCAAGGCATAACAAGTGGAACCAAAAAATCTGAGATGCCTGACTGAAGGGAGATGGCCAAACCACATTTCATGTGGAGTCTTGTTATCAAGTGCATTTGATGGACTTCCATTTCTCAAATATGCTGCACATTTCACTACATCACCCCAAAACATTAGTTTTACATTCTTGAAAAACATCATTGAGTGAACCATATTCATTATGGTTCTATTCATTCTCTCTGCTACACCGTTTTGTTGAGGATTGTAGGGAACGGTAGTCTGATGTGCAATTCCATGTTGGCAAAGATAAGCTTCAAAAGCATTTGAAGTGTATTCTTTTCCATTATCAGTACAAAGTGTACCAATTTTTGATTGTGCTTGTTTTTCAATCAATGCATGAAAGTCTTTGAAGGTTTGAAATGCTTCTGATTTTGTCTTTAAACAATATGTCCAGCACATTCTTGAGTAGTCATCAACAAATGTCATAAAATACTTGTTCCCATTTGCTGAAGGAGTTGGCATTGGCCCACATAAATTAGAATGCACTAGTTCTAATTTCCTACTTGCTCTGAAATTAGATTCATGGAATGGCAGCTTACTATGTTTCCCTAATATGCATGCATCACATTTGTTCTTCTCTTTGGGAATGGTGGGCAGAACAAATACACCATTCTTTCTCAACAAACAAAGACTGTTATAATTTAGATGACCAAATCTTGCATGCCACAATGAGCTAGATGACATATTACCTTCTCCATGCTGAGAGAGGTAGGCATAGTTCTGAAATCTTGCGGATGAACCCTTGAGCTTCAACAGCTTTCCATCTTCGTATCCAGTCATGATGACTTGGTTGTCGGAGGACTTTCTTATTTCAACGATTCCATCAAACATGTGGATGGAATGGCCTTGCTGTCGAATCTCCACCAAGGACAGCAGGCTTCTCTGCAACTCTGGAAGATAGAGAACGTTCTTCAACAAGAAATCAGGGAATCCAGGCATCTTCATTTGAATGGTGCCCATTCCCTTTGGTTTAATACTTGACTTATTTGCAAAGTAAACTATGCCATCTATTGTTTCATTCAGTTCTTCAAAACAGTGTTTTCTAAATGTCATATGTGATGTTGCACTAGTATCAAGCAGCCAACAATCTTTATAAGATGAAAGAGAAGTCATTTCATTAATTCCAAGATTACAATTTGCAACAATACAATGAGCAGAATCAGAAGATTTACTAGCATATTGATGTTTATTATCATCTTTCTTTTGGTTGTGCTTGTCTTTGATGGAGTCCCATGAAGCCCAACACTAATCTGATGTGTGCCCATTCTTTCCACAACGTTTGCACTTTGATATTTTTCTGGAGTTGTTTCTGCCCCCTCTGCCTCTCTTGCTGCAATCTCCCTTGGAAGGGTCTTTGAACCGATTCTTTGTTTTCTGAACAAAGTCAAGGGATTCTTCGACAGGCTCGCTTGATTTCTTGATCTTTCTAGACCATTTTGGATATGTTTCCTTGTCATTGAGGACATTACCAACAATAGGTGCTATATATTGCATTTTTACAATTGTTAGTGTAATTTTTAAAGAGAAATAAAAAATAATAACCTTGCAGGTCTACAGTCTCTGCCAAGGTGAATACAATGCAATTTTATAGCAAATATATCAGTAGATACAAAATATATCACTGTCAGTGATACACAGGCTTCTTTATATCAGTCATTAGCAATATATAGCATACAACATTTGCATATATCAGTCTCGGTCTTCAGTTTCTGAGATCGATATGTAATCTATCAATCTCAGTATTCAGAAGAAAATACACAGCAAAAATCACAGCACTCTCCAGCATACATTATTCTTCAACAAAAAAATCAAGAGAAATTAGGGTTCAGGCTGCTCCTCAAATCGACAGCAGTCACCAACACATAGTCTCTAACGCAGCAATATATGTGTGATATATCAATATTTTGCAGTCACGCAATGTATAATATATCAGTCTTCATTTTCTGATATCTAAAATGAGCAAATTGCGACACAATAGAGTGCAAACACTCAGGCCCAAATTATAGGGCAAATAAAGATTGAAAGCAGCGCTTCACGGCCACAATACAAAGTGAGGGTTTATGCTAATATATTGGAAATGTTCTTTCATACTTCAAACCTTTCAAATTTCAACTAATGAAGTGCAACGAGAATGCTAATAACTTTTGGGGCGGTAACTTGTATGACTGAAGGATTCAGGAAAGCCAACCGATACTGATACAAGGCTTCAGAAGAGACTCTTTACAGAAAATTGTTAGTCTTCATATTCAGCAGCATGTAAACTCAATATATGCAGCATATAAACTTACGCATAAAACAAGGTCAAACTATATCACAGCTGACTGATATTCACACAGTATTCACATGAAAACTCAGCACTCAGGCTCATACAACAGATTTATTCCCCACGCAGGCCCATAATATCTCCAACGCAGCCTTCAGTTCATTACTTAGGTTTTCCAACGCTCACATTCATCACAATAAAAATATGTAAATTTTTACCTTCACGTTGGGAATGGCGTGAATCTTGAAGCTATACAATCTTTCTACGCCAATCTTCTCAGCTTCAGCAATCTTCACACAGCTTCAATCTTCAACGCACAGGTGGCAGCTACTTGGTCGATGGGCAATCACCGGCTCTTAGCTCCACGCTGGTCTTCATGCTGGTCGTAGCAATACTAATCACACAGTCACGATTCAGCATTCTCCTCCATGCTGGTCTTCAAAGTTATAGCTGCCATTTGCATAGCATTTTTCTTCTGCGGTGCCATGAGCTCAAATGTAGATATAGTAGATGTATACGATTCCTCTTTAAAATCATGGAACATCGCGGGCTATATTCCACAGCGTCTGTATACAATGGATACAACTTTCTTGGACGGTTATTTTTACTGTTTTACTTGGGAAGCTCGACCTGCCTGGATACACCAGCGGATACCCAGGATATTGGTTTTCAGCATCCAAGATGTAGAAGAAATACAAATGTGCCAAATGTGGGTAGAACCACTGCCGGAGTTATTTGTGGAAGATGACAGGCAAATGTACACTCTCATCAGCTGTGGGTCGCGGCTTCTAATGGTGTCGTTGAAGTATGAGCCGAATGGTTTGGTTATTATTTGGGAATTTCATAAAGTCTCCTCAAATCCTTCTTGGCGGTGGCTTGAGATTACCCGGATGCTGGCATCTCTTAGGGAGAAATTGGTGATTTCTCCTTACACCACGGGTGGAGTAGATATAACAGCACAGACTTCCATCAAACAAAAAAACATGCACAACATACAGGCCCGCCTTCAATACGCAGATTCAGGCTTAGGGCTTCACCCAGAATAATACTTATCAGACTTCTGGTGGGATTAGGGTTTCACGTGGAGGTTATGAGAGTGCACAAGATATTTCTCTGGTTAAGGCATGTAGCAGCACAAGAAAAACTCAGGATTAGGGTTTCCTCTACAAAATCGCAGCACAAGAATAACGCATACAAATGAATGGATGCGCACAGGCTGGGAGAGGAGTAACGCACACAAACTGGCAGACTGGCGGAGCAGGCAGTCTGGCAATGCTCTGATAACACAGGGAGAATGGTAGGCATGCAATGCAGCCAGGAGTTATGGCAAGCAAATAGCCAGGCTCTGATACCACTTGTTGGTAATAACTCCCGATTCAATATTATTCCCTTACCAAAGCAAATATTTATACATTACAATGGCGGTTGAGAACCAGCCTTTTCACCTTCCTATCTATTAATATTCCTATTTATTATTTATTTACAATATTCCCGACGGATTATTCTAACAATCTATCCTTGAAAGACATGTGCCATCACAAGAGAAACCCACAAGAATGAACCATACCTTAATCAATATTAGAAGATGAATAAATAATATAGATACTAGAAGAATCTCTACATAGATTCATCACCATGCCTCAAGTATATACCCCCAAAAAATCATCCATTGATTTCATTTAGATCCTCAACTTTTACATCATATACATTTCCAAAACATTGAAAATTCTAAGAGATGAGTCATATGTCACAACATAACCATGGACTATGCCAAGATAATCATTATAATCTATGCCAAGACCACCATACAATGTGTCCATATAATCACCATGATCTATACAAATAAATAACCAATATCTACGACAATATTATCATAAACTATGCACAAACATCTATGGAAATATCACCATTAAGTATGCCAAGAGATAAGCACACAGACATGTACAAACTTCATACATTAAAAGATGGACCCTATACCATGACAGACATGGACATCAAAATAGATACCCACGTACAAGAAACATACTAGATCTATGCAAGATAACCATCATCATATTATGAAAATTGAGTCATAGTAATCTGAGGACCAAGACACATTTCACAGAAGATTCAAGGATCAATTACATAGAAAAATGACATGAAAGTGATGCAATTGGAAGTAGTAGTTGTATATTATTAACCATTAATCAAAAGTAGTGATACAATGTCATACACTTGCATGAATAACAAGAAAATTCAAATTACTAAGGATGTCATTCGAATTGGACACATGAGACTAGCTTAGCTGTCAATTAGCCACACTAAACACATCAGTTAACCACTAATCACAACCATAATTGACTCTAACTGAATCAAAGGCAGTTATGATCGAGTCTAACTGAATAGAACTCAACTACATGTCAATCAATAGGTGAGGGCACATGTCTATATTTTCTTAGCTAAGATCAAGTGAACTGAACTGAACTGAGTCATGAGAAGTTGTTGGAGACATCTTAAATCACTCTAGTTAACTGGAAATTACCAAAAATAGGAAAAATAATGATGGAGGCACCTTCATAGCTACAATTTAACTAAATGTAGGTGGAATAACCATCTGTTAACTGATTTGGGGAACTTATGTCATGCATATCAGCCCATATTTTCTCTTTTATTAAAGGAGGAAGCTTAGTTATTCTCCCCGATTAAAGGAGAAGACACAGTTAACCTCTCTGATTGAAGGAGGATGATCCAGTTGATGATGCAGTCACATATTCAAGCCAATAACTTAGGATAAGTGGTAAATTAGGTCAATTAGGACAAATAAACATGTGTGGGTTGGAAAATGACTCCTACAGTCCCCATTAATCTATACTCATGAGGAGGAGTAAAAAAATATAGGGCCCCAACAATAAAGGCCATAGGTTACCCTTTACAAAAATTAACTCTAAAAATGCTCAAAAATGCTAAGTGAGGAAAACAGGAAAACCTAGTGGGAATCCCCCCCTAAAACCGACAAACACTGAAGAATCAATCTGAATTCACCATTGAACTCACCCCCAATAGTGAATGAAATTAAGTGAACTTTTTCTCAGTAAAGCTCTTGGTGAAAATATCTGCAATTTGCTCATCCATGGAGCAATATTGCAGAACAACTGTCCTGTCATGCATATGATCCTAATGTAGTGCACATGGATCTCAATGTGTTTGGTTCTCTACCTCTGAACCATATCTATTGAGATCTTTATAGTACTTTGGTTGTCACAAAAAATGACAGTAGATGAAGCACTACCAATATCAAACTCGAAAAAAATACCTTGCAGCCAAACTGCGTGAATGTAGGAATTGACCGCTCCCCTGTACTCTGCCTCTATGAAGAAAGGAAAATGGTAGCTTGATTTTTTCTTAACCAGAAAATAGGCCCACCACCAAAAATGAACACATACCTGGAACTGGACTTCCAATCTATGGAATCTCCTGCCCAATCAGAATCTGTAAATCCTACCAAGTCTAGTTCAGAATCTGTAGCATAGTGAATGCCATAGGATCTAGTACACTGCACGTATTGTAGGATCCTCTTTTCTACCATCCAATCAAGCTCACAAGGATTCTGCATATACCTTGATACAACATTCATGGCATAACAAATGTCATGCCTTAAATGTGTCAAGTAAAGAAGGCTTCCAATCAACTGACATTATAGAGTAGAATCTGCTCGTGGAGTTTTTTTTCCCTCCTCAGGACTGATTCCTGAGAGGAAGGGAAATGATGCAGCCTTACAATTAGCCATGTTAAACTTAATTAACAGGTATGAAATATATTTGTATTGTGTCACCATAATACCATCATAATCTTGAGTTATTTCTAGCCCGAGAACCTGCCTCAGCAGGCCTAGATCACTCATCTCAAAAGGATCATGTAAATCAATTTTTATGAAGGCAATCGAAGCAAGTGTGCTTCCTGTGATTAAAATATAATCAAAATACATAAATATGATCAGAAAATTACCTTCATACTACTGAAAGTACACATTTGGATCAGACTTACATCTTTCAAAGTTCCGTGAGAGCAAAAATGAATCCATTTTGGCGTACCAAGATCTTGGGGCCTGTTTTAATCCATATAAATATTTTTGCAATTTACAAACCAAATATTGATCTCATTTATAGCCTTTAATATGCTTCATGTATATCTCTTCTTTTAGGTCTCCATGAATAAATACACTTTTTACATCCATATGGTGCACCTCCCAGTGCTTGGATGCCGCAATGTCCAAAACTAGCCCGATAGAATCCATTTTTTCCACTGGTACAAAAGTCTCATGATCGTCCACTCCTTGGAATTGGGAGAATCCTTTTGAAACCAGCCATGATTTTATTAATTTTTCACAGTGGTCTAGGAACTGAAAACACAGTGTCACAAAGAATATAGACAAATATGCATAAAATTGGCAAAATGGTGCTGCAATGGAAGTAGCAACTCGGTATAATAAAATGAATAATGAATAATACAATAAAATGATCATGCTAGATGCATGAATTCCAAGACAATTCAAATTCCCAAGGAGGTCATTCGAATTGAATGAGTGAGTCTAGCTTAACTGAATGTAAGCCACAGTGAACACTCAAGTTAACCAACTGATCAAGTGCCGATTGACTCAACTGAGTCCTAAATGAAGTCAGAGTGCAATGAATGACTGAGTCTAACTGAAAGTATCTTAGACACATGTCACAGCATGCCAACCAACAAGTGGTAGCGCATCAATAACTCCAATGAACCCCAATGAGGTTAACTGAAGTCAAACTGGTCATCAGAAATGGTTTTAGGTGCCTGTGTTAGCTCCAATTCATAAATAATAATTAAAACTAATTAAATAATGAATGGAGGCACCTTCACCACTTAACTTAACTGATTGTAAGCATCAGCGATCAATTAGGTCCATTTATGACACTCAAATCACTCCCCAAGTGCTCTAGTTGGCCTCCCCAAATGAAGGAGAAGGATTAGTTGGCCTCCTTGACTGCAGGTAGGCATGGGTGTGCTCATGCTGATGTCATATAGTTCTCCTCTAATGTCAAATAAATGAATAAAACTTAGGATAGTGGTTTAACAAGGCCAAATTGACCAAATTAAGTGTGTATGGTAGGTAAATGTCTCCAATACCCCCCCTTAAGCTATACTTAGGAGAAGTAGAAACATAAAGTGCCTGAAATTCTAGGGCCTCAGAAACAAAGGCCATAGGTCACCCTGTACAATAAAGTAACTGCTTAATATAACCAAGGAAACGGGAAAAACCTCATGGGAAAAATACCCCCCTCAAACTAAGCAGTAAACCAAGAAATTTTTGGTTCTTCTATGCAGCAACATCGTGAGACCGTGCATGTGAACCTATGAATCCAAACTAAATGAATATGTCTGAAGGAATCTTTTTCTTTGGAAGAATAAGAATGTGCTCAAATGAATCAGGAACATAGACAGTTGTAGGATGAAAATTGGACCCATGTAGAGCAACTGAAATCAATTGATAATAGAGAAAAAGTACTTGAGGATTCGAACCATGTGTGGAACACTCAAGAAACTGATATGTTGCAGCATTGAACAGAAAACCATGAGTGGTAAAATCAGTCCCAACTCTTAGGAGCAAGTGTCTAAGCAGATGCAGAATGTCTTCCTCTTTACTAGTTCTGTGAGGAGATGAGCATGTGACCAAAGGTAGAGAAGCCTTGGGACTGTGGAGAGTGAATGATTGAGCTCCATAATATGATATAGCTTCATAAATATCTAATAATCCACAAAATAAAATATCAGCAACCTCATAATAGGAAATTAACACGAAATCCCCATCAACAAATTTGAAGAAGAATTGCGGTACTTGATTTTTCACACCGAAATTGGTGAGAGAAGCTTCAAGCAGTACTGAAGGCTCTTGGATTTTAAAATTTTAACCAAATAATATCAGATCATAAATTAAATCAGATCCAAATAGGTTCACAATAGATACAAAAATGTGAAATTGAATCAAATCCCTAGTAGCAGTTTTGTAGGAGACTTGTGATACTTGTTTCTTCACTGCGTTGATGAGAACAGCTACAAAGCAGTACTGAAGGTTTATGAACCTCAAATTTTGAACCAAGAAATATCATATCAGATCCAATAATATTTATATCATATCCAAAGAAATAGTCAACCGAGACGGTGGATGCACAACTTTCTTCTTCTTCTTCAAAATTTTGAATTTTGGTGCATGCAATCCTGCAGGATTTTGCCGGAAGATATAGATCATGGGGATAAAATGTGTCACTCTTATAACCTGATATTTCTTCCAAAATATCCAATGTTTTACATATTTTCACACTATCAGCAACATTAGAGGGATAAAAATCAAATTTCTCTTCACTTTCGGAAGCAATTACTGGCAAATTTTGCATAGAATTCAAAGGAAAATCACTGGTGAATGTTTGCATGGAAGTGCAGCAATGTTTTTCTTCAATATAAGATATTTGAATGTATTCTTCTATTTCATCCACATGAGGAGATGATATATCAGAGATCTCACAAACTTCCGAAGCATCAGGAGAAGGAGTCACTGCAAGGAGACTTTCTTCAATTCGAATTGACTGTGTAGAAGATTCTGCTTCTTCTTCTTCTTGAACAACTTCATCAGAGAGAGTAGAGGCCAATAATTTTGAGTAAAAAAATCTTGTGGTGCTGGATGTGATCTCCAAAGTGCTATTATGATGCTCATTGTGCTTGCCAAAAGTTCTGTCCAATTTTCTCCAGAGATCCTTTGGGTATTCAGCAGAACCAATAAGGTAGCGCAAGCTAGGAGAAAGGGATAGACATATTGCTCCAAAATATCTATCACTATAATTTATATAGTCATTCTCATTCTCATAAGAATATTTTCCAAGTCTAATAGACACCTCATAGAGACCTCATCTCTTCAGAGATGCAAACATATTCAATTCCATTCTGAATAGCTTGTGAATGGGGTGAGAAGAGGGATTGATGAGTCCATTCGAAATTGTACCTGTTAAAACCTGAAAATAACAACAAAAGGGGCACTGTAAGGTCAGACAACCTGCACATTTTAGGATTTAATTACACCCAACATAATTTATCAATCAAGCTTGATCAACAATTTCTTTACTTGGGGTATTAAGTGGTAAGCCTTGGCTTCTGGTGCAGTGCTGGAATTTTGAGGTTTTGCTCAATTTTTCATGCAAGATATTTCAAAAACCATGTTTTTGAGAGATCTGAGCTTCATCCCACTATGAGCTCTGATACCATATTAATTTTTCACAGTGGTATAGGAACTGAAAACACAGTCTCACAAAGAATATAGACAAATATGCATAAAATTGGCAAAATGGTGCTGCAATAGAAGTAGAAGCTCTGTATAATTAAATGAATAATGAATAATACAATACAATGATCATGGCATATGCATGAATTCCAAGACAATTTTAATTCCAAAGGATTTCATTCAAATTGAATGAGTGATTCTAGCTTAACTGAATGTAAGCCACTGCGAACACTCAAGTTAACCAACTGATCAAGTGCTGATTGACTCAAATGAGTTCTAAATGAAGTCAAAGTGCAATGAATGACTGAATCTAACTAAAAGTAGCTTAGACACATGTCATGGCATGCCAACCAACAAGTGGTAGTGCATCAATAACTCCAATGAACCTCGACGAGGTTAACTGAAGTCAAACTGGTCATAAGAAGTGGTTGTAGGTGCCTGTGTTAGCTCCAGTTCATAAATAATAATTAAAACTAATTAAATAATGAATGGAGGCACCTTCACCACTTAACTCAACTGATTGTAACCATCAGTTATCAATTAGGTCCATTTATGACACTTAGATCACTCCTCGAGTGCTCTAGTTGGCCTCCCCAAATGAAGGATAAGGCTTAGTTGGACTCCTTTACTGAAGGTAGGCATGGGTGTGCTCATGCTGATGTCATATAGTGCTCCTCTGATGTCAATTAAGTGAACAAAACTTAAGATAGTGGTTTAACAAGGCCAAATTGACCAAATTAAGTGTGCATGGTGGGTAAATGGATCCAACAGCTTTATATTTTCAGGTTTATCCATATTCAACAACATTTTTCCTATATACCCACTTGCATTTAACAAGTTTCCTCCCAGGTGGAAGGGAAACTAGCTCCCAAGTTGCATTTTTTCGGAGAGAGTTGAACTCTTCATCCATTGCAGCTTTCCATATAGGATAATTTCGAGCATGAAAATATGACATAGGATCAGATCCAATAATCATATATTAGGTCTCATACATCAAAGAATCTTATTCATGAAAGAGAAATACCCGCTCTTTGGAAATCTGACCAGGTTCTCCTTGGATCAACAGGATTTCCAACATCTAACCCGACGGAAGAGAGAGTCTTTTCGACCCATTTTTGGAGATGAGTGGGAACATTAGGATATGATTTAGAACCTGATATATTATCCTCACTTATATCAGACATCATATCTAAAAAATAATAACTCACACTTCCATTTTCATCATTAGAATCATCAGCAGAACGACAAGAATTTTAAGGAATTTCTTCCTCGACTAATTCCATAACTTGGAGAGGTTCTTTGAAGTAGACACTTCTATGTATGAATAAATTTTTGGTTATGATATTCAGGAGTCTGTATCCCTTTCAATACTCTCAATACCCAATGAACATACACTCAATACTCTACGGTTGCAAATACTTCGTCTTATCCAGTGGAATTCGAACCCTAGCAGTGGACCCAAAAACAATGAAATTGGATACATCCAATTTGTGACCAAAGTATGCTTCAAAAGGAGTATTTCCTTTCACATATGAATGAGGGACCATGTTCTGAATATAGGAATCAACATTCATAGCTTCAACCCAAATATTTGCATCCAAATCTTTAGCTTCAAGCATGCAGGTGGTCATCTCTTTGAGGCCCTTGGTTTTCCTTTCCGCTACACCATTCTGTAGAGGTGTGTAGGGAATGGAGTGCTCAATATTGATCCAACTTTGAGAAAATATTTGCAGCAGATCAGATTTGATGTAGTCTCCTCCATTGTCATATCTGATAGCCTTTATCTTTCTCCTTGAGGCATTCTCAACAGAAGCCTCAAATTCAATGAATTTTTCAAGGACTTCATATTTTTTCTTGAGAAAAAATACCCATGTGAATATTGACATGTCATCGATGAAAGTGAGAAAATTCCTCGATCCATTCATTTATGTTGTGGGAATTTGAATGCTGATAATAGAGTGGATCAGCCCCAAAATACATGTATCGCACCTTTCCTTTCCCCGATCAAATTTTTGCTCAGGGTGTTTGCCGACAATGCAACCTTTGAAAATTCCACTAGAGGTTTTGATGGTAGGGAGGCCTTCCACCATGTAATTATTTTGAAGTTTCTGCAAGTATTTAAAGTTAAGGTTTCCAAACCTTTCATGCCACATCCAGTTGACCTCATTCCCATGAGTCAGAAGGGTGGTGGGATTTGCATCAGGTACAAACTTGGAGAACTCATAGGTCTTAGTATAATGATTCACTATACCTGTTGCAATGAATTTTCTGGATGCAATATCTAAGATCTCAACATCATTCAGGATGAAATTTACTCTCTTGGAAAAACATTTGTGTGTCATTTGATATACACTCAATATATTTAAAGCCAAGGTGGGAACATACAGAACATCATAGAAGCTTCCATGTTCAAGTTTTACAATACCTTTTCCTTTCAAAATGATTTGATTCATCTCCCATGTGGATGGGAATGATGCCGTCGAAGTACATGAATGAAAATGATTCTTTGCTTGCCACCATATGATTAGAAGCACCAGAGTCTATGAGGAGAGCTCTAGGTTTCGAAACATTTTCCATGGGGGCATGTCCTCTTTCGAGCTGGGTGTTCCAATCATGATTTTCTCTCTGCCTTGCACCTTTACGAATATTGATGTTATTATTCTCAAGGAGAAGAGTCATAGCATCAAGTTTCTTCTTCATGCAGGAGCTTTTAGGGTGAAATCCCCTTCCGCACTAGGAACATTTGACCTTTTATTTTTCTTCTTTCCCTTTGTGCTTGTTCTTTCTTGAGCTTGAGGGTTCATCTTGCTACTGGGGTTTCTCCTTTGGCTTGGGAGCATCAAAATTATTATTTTGGTTCTTTTGCTTCCCCTTTCCATTCATCACCTTGGGTCCTCTAGGAACCAAAGCTTGGTCCTTGGAATATTTGATGATCCCCATCTGGACAAGCTTGTCATGCTTGTTTGTGAGAGACTCAACGAATGCATTGAGGGATGACATTTTCCAATTTGGGATTGTGAGCTTCCCAGTATGGAATGTGGACACAAAGACTGAATAATCTGGACCAAGTTTTGAGAGGATGGCTAGTATGAGTTGATCATCCTCCTTCTCAACTTTGCACTGATTCGACTAGAGCACCAGGTGCTTGAACTTGGTGAATAAATCATTCATGGTTTCGAAGTTTCCTGGGTTTAGAGAAATCATCTCATTCTCTAGATGATATATCCTCAAGTCATATTTCTTATCAAACATAATAGAAAGTTGATCCCAAATCTCCTTGGGAGTCTTCAATCCAGTAATGTGGAAGAGCAAATCTCTAGAGATTGAAAGGCACAAAAATCCATATGCTCCATCAAGCTTATTCCAGTATTTTACTTTATCAACAACATTATTCGGATCTACCTCCATGTCCATTGTGAATCTATAGAGTCCTTTGGAGTGCAACTAAATATCCATGTGCTCCTTCCATTGGTGGTAATTTAAGGGAGTAAGAATATTCACAGAAGAAGCCATTATTCTGCTGTAGCAAATGCAGTGAAACACCTGTAAGAGCTAGAATTTTTTATCTTTTTTTTGCTCAAATTGCATCATAGATCCATGAAGGAATTTGTTGAAGGAGAAGAGCCTTATCTCTTTATGGCTATGATACCATATGAAAATTGAGTCACAGTAATATAAGGAACAAGACACATCTCATAGAATATTCAAGGATCAATTACATAGAAAAATGACATGAAAGTGTTGCAATTGGAAGTAGCACCTATATATTATCAGTCATTAATCAAAAGTAGTGATACAATGTCATGCACTTTCATGAATAACAAGACAATTCAAATTACCAAGGAGGTCATTTGAATTGCAGACATGAGAGTGTCTTAGATGTCACTTAGCCACACTAAACAGTAACACATCATCTAACCACTAATCACAACCATAATAGGCTTTAATTGAATCGGTGGAAGTTATGACTGAGTCTAACTGAATAGAACTCAACTGCATGTTAATCAGTAGGTGAGGCCACATGTTTGTCTTCAGTTAGCTAAGATCAAGTGAACTAAACTGAATTGAGTCACCAAAAGTTGTTGGAGGTGCCTTAAATCACTTCAGTTAACTGGAGATTACCAAAAATAGGAAAAATATTGATCGAGGTGCCTTCACAACTACATCTTAACTGAAAGTAGGTGGAATAACCATCAGTTAACTAATTTGGGGTGCTTATGTCATGCAGATCAACCCAGTTTTTCTCCTTTATAGAAGAAGGAAGCTCAGTTAGTCTCCCCGATTGAAGGAGAATAAATAGTTATCCTCCTTGATAGAAGGAGGATGATCTAGTTGATGATGCAGTCACATATTCAAGCCAATAACTTATGATAAGTGGTAAATTAGGCTAATTAGGCCAAATAAACATGTGTGGGTTGGATAATGACTCCAATACATATCTCCCATAACATATGTAATGAATTCAAATAGATATGCCAAGAGAGAGGCTCACATATCAAGATCCAAGATGAGATCTATCCATGAAATACACGTGCCATCACAAGATAAACCCACAAGAATGAACCATACCATTACCAAGATTATAATATGAATAAATAATATAGAGACCAGAATAGTCTCTACATAGTTTCGTCACATATCCCTCATAACCATCTTTCCAACGAGCTAGGAATTTTGTAATTTTGATTTCGTATGAGAAAGTTATGCTGTTTTTTGTGAATCTCCTCAATCCTCAAAGATACCCAAAAATTACTCCTCCAAAATTTTTTGCACTTTTTCTCTAAAGATGCACAATATAAATAATGAATTTATTGATGATAAACAACAATGTTTATCCTTCTATTTATACACTTCATCATGATCTAGTAGCTTCTTTTAGTGACTCTTTAAATCCATCCTTAATTGTGGATCTCCATATTTTAAGGGGTTTTCAAGGGTTAGTACCCCACCTCAAGAGTCCATCATGAAACTTCATGCCAAAACTTCAATATCACTCCATATATTATCCAAAGGGGGGCTAGATATTGACCACATCATCATACTTGTTGGATACACCATTATTTCTTGCGAGCATCCTTACCACTTCAAGTGGTCTGATGGGCCAAAGTACCACACGATTCAGGGTCATGTGGATCAAGCATTATTATTTTGGGGGTAATTGAATATTTGCACCAAATTGCTTCGAATCAAATTTGGGGACTCTTTAGGGCCTTCTTCGACATGGGTCATGTAACCCCAAAATCATGGGAAAGTGGACCAAACACCATTTTTATGGGTTTCTTCACCTTTTATTTGAACATTTCCTTGTGGACCAATCCTTATTACTTTGAGGGATACTTCTCATGGTCATATCGGTTAATCCTTTTGGTCATGTAGACCCTACACCACTAGTTTCGATGTTATACTCAATCATCATCATGATTTTGGGATATATTTCAAACTTCATGCCAATATCCTTTGCACCAACCTTATGGGCTCTCTAGGGCCTTATGCAACATAGGTTATGTGACCCCACCCACATGGTCATGTAGACCCAACACCACTATTTTAGGAATTTCTTCACATTTCTTACTGACATTGCTTAGGAACACCATTACAAACATTCTTACACTTCTTATCATCATGGTCATGTGAGCCATCATAATGGTCATGTGACCCATGATCATGTTCATGTGACCAAACATCATTTATTTAGCAAATTATCCACACTTATTTAGGACAATTTAGGGAATCCTTTACATTGTGCATAATCATGATCATTAGGGGATTCTCTATGGTATTTGTACCACTTATGTATAACTCAAAGTGTCTTGTCGTGAGGGCCATGCACAACTGCTACACCATAAGGGGACTGCTTCAAGTTTATATACACTTGTGATCAAGGGATTCTTTATGTTCTTATTTAGGGGATTCAAGGATTCGTTATACATTCCCAAAAGATATTTCTATACTACAACCACATCATAATTACCACCTTGAAACCACATATATTTTCACCATTTTGACATCAATGACACCCTATTTAACATCAATGAAAACTTCTTCCAACAATAACTTCCAAAGATGATGTCATCAACATATACTTAAAAAATGATCATACTATCCCAGTCCATATTTATGTAGAGATTACTATCCTCATTTCCCCTCTTGAATCCATGTTGTTGTAAGTACCTATCCAATCTTGAGTACCAAGCTCGAAGAGCTTGCTTGAGTCCATACAACACTTTCTTTAACCTGCATACATAGTCTTCATTTTCTGATAGTAGGGCCCCCTCTTGCTGTTCGATGTAGAGTTCTTCTTCTAAATATCGATTTAGAAAATCTGACTTTACATCCATCTGATATACTTTAGTTTTTTTACTACATGCGTAAGCCAAGATAATCCTGATTGCTTCCATTCTAGGCATGGGAGAAATGTTTCATCAAAATCATTTCCTTCTACTTGGGCATATCCTTTGCACACTAGTATTTCTTTGTTTCTAGTTACCTATCAATATTCATTGAGCTTGTTTCTAAAATCCCATTTTGTACCCATCATGTTTTAATCCTTTGGTCTTGGCACTAATTTCCATGTTTCATTCTTCTTTTTTTTATCTAGTTCTTATTCCATATATTTAATCCAATGTTCATAATTTCAGGATTCTTCAAAGCTTCCCAGTTTAACTATGGAAAGAAATTACAATTTCCCTTGTTCTAACACCTGAGATTTTCTTCTACTTGTCGTTTCTATTCTAACACTCTTTTCCTCAATGATTAGTGCTAGGGGATGATTCTTCTGAATATGGTGATTATGTGTCTTGAAAGGTGTTTAAAAATTTTGTTGAATCCTAGAGGAAGTCTAAAGATTCTAATGACTATTTTCTTCTTGTTCTTCATCATAATGCTTTTCTTCTTGTTGTTTGTCTTCTTCTTCCTCTACTTCAAACTTTGGTTCTTCAATTTCAGGTTTGTTAATGTTTTTTGGATCTCTTCTTTCCTTCTATGTCTTTGGAAGGTTGATTTAATCAAATTTTACATTAAATATTTTCAATATCTTGTTGATTCTTAGATTATAATACTTGTATGCTTTACTTTTTCCAGAGCACCCACCAAATATTCCTTCATCTCCTCGAGCGTCAAATTTTCCAATTTCTTATCATCCCTTTTTATGTAGAATTTGCTTCCAAACACCCTAAAATGTTCAACATTGGCTGGTATTCCTTTCCATAGTCCATATGGTATTTGATCACTATTACTTCTAAGTAGTGCTTTGTTCAATATGTGAACAACTATATTTACTGCTTGTACCCAAAATACTTGAAATATGTTGGATTCATTCATCATCATTCTTGTCATTTCTTGTATAGTCTTGTTTTTCTTTTCAACAACTCCATTTTCCCGAGGAGTTCTAGCTGCTGAAAAATTATCTTTTTATTCCATGTTCTTCACAAAAATCCCAGAATTCATTTGAGGTGAACTCAGGTCCATTATCTTATCTTAAGGTATTTATTTTCAAATCAGTTTCATTTCAACTGTTTCCTTGAATATTCTGAAACATTTCAATGCTTTTGATTTCTTGTTGAGAAAACACACCCATGTAATTCTTGTGTAGTATTCAATGAGAAACATAAAGTATTTCTCAACATTCAATGCTTTTGTCTTTGTTGACCCACATTGATTAGTATGAGTAATTTGTAATGGCTTTGTAGTGACATGTTCCTTTGGCTTGGATTCAACCTTTATTTGTTTCCCATGCTGAGAATGCTTACACAAAGTGTTAGTTGGTTTTGTGATTTGTGGCATTTTTTTTATAGCCTACATATTTCCAAGATTGACAAGATTGTCAAATTTTATATGATCCAATCTCTTGTGCCAAATCCAACTTTCGTATTCCTTATCCAAAAAACAATTTTCCTTTCCAATTTCATTCAATATGTAAATGTTGTTTGGAGTTCTGGTTGTTGTTGCCACAAGTCTACCCGATCATTTTATCCCAATTTCACATTGTTTTGAATTGAATAGGAGTACGTGTCCCTGATTACACATTTGGCTGACACTCAATAGATTATGCTTCATGTTTTCAACAAGTATAACATTTTCTTCCCAATCATGTTTGTTTCGAAGACCGACTGTACTTTCCCCGTAATTTTGGTTGAGTTGTTATTTATGAATGTTATATATCCCTCCTTTTCTTTCCTTAATGACACTGTAACATACAAAATAGAATAATATGTAAATAAAATAATAAATTAGATTAAGTAATTAATTAATAGGATATATTCTCAATGCAACAACGTCATGAGAAGAGTCGTAACTCTTCACTATTATGTACTATATATATATATATGCCGAGAGACTATGTATTCATATCATCAATTATATATAAAAATAAATTATCCAAAATGTAAGACTTATATTCTTACATGTGGTATCAAAGCTACCAGGGTTATCGGTATCTCATCTCCTCCATTCTCCTTCCCTCATATTTTCATTCCACTAATCCCCCATTTCAATTTTCATTCCACTTATGCCCCATCAAAACCAAAAACACGACGCAGGTTTATAAAAACACACTTGGTTTTATTAAACCAAACCACTTTGTGTCATTTCTAACAAAATAATATTATTGTTATTAATAATAATAACAATTATTATTTTTATACTTAAATTCTTGCCCCAAAAAATAATATAATAATAATAAACTATTATTATATATAAATATGATTATTATATATATATTTCCAAAAACTATTAAAATATTATAATAATATTATTATTAACATATTAATAAGAAATTATTATTATAAATAATATTTTAATAGTTGAAATTCTACAAATAGTTTTTTGTGTCTATACAAAAATTATTCTTGGGATCACCATGTTTCCCTCATTTAATAATATCATTATTATCCCATTCCAAAATCCTAAAAGAGATAAATAAAATATGAAGAATCTAGAATCAAAGAAATAGAAAGAAGGCTACTTGAAGAAAAGGAATTTTATGTAGAATCGAGGAAGGAAGAAGAAGAATAAGCACTTATCGTATCCGAAATATCAAGTAAAGAAAACTAGAAAAATTCTACTGCACCTAGAACAATAGAAGTGATTACGACCCCGACTTTTCAAATAAAGAAGAGTAGGAAACTGGTCTTACACCTATGACAGAAGAAGCGATTACGAACCCTGGATTTTCAAGGAAGGAGATATGGAAACTAGTTTTGCATCCACGACAACAAAAGTACAAAAATCACATACATTGACACCTTACATACCCCCTCACAGAAGGTTTGAGGCATCAGACGTAAGAAAGGATAAAAACCTTTGTTCGAATCACAATATGCAAAAATCAATTCCTAGATATAAACATACACATATTCCAGATATAAACCACAGTTCTAAACATAAGACGCAAAAAGAAACACCTAGACATAAACATATTCATATGCCATAAATTTGTTGCAATTTCATTCAAGGAACAAAAACGAATCACATGAATGGTCCAGTCTACACAACTACAAAATCGTTAAAAATGGATAGTAAAACTCTAGAAAAAGGACAAATCCAAAGCTATTGCATGGATCCAAACCATAACCAAGGACACAAACATGAAGAGGATAGAAATGACGAAGAAAATAAAGATAAAAAGGACATGCATGAAGATCAGAATGTGTAAGACCAAAATGAATCTGCAAAAGAGGTTGTCGTGAATGACAATAATGAAAACAAACATACAGTTCAACATATTAATGAAACTGAAGAAGTACTAATTGAGAACAAAAATAAAAAATAAAGATATAGATGCGCCAGGCATGAAGAAACATGATTTCGATAATGATTGTAAAGAGGATGAATATATCCAACATTATAATGATGAATATAAATATGATACCAGTAATAATTGTGTAAAAGAAAAAAATGTAGAGGAGTATCATCATGGAAATAAAGGAAGTGGAAGTGTTCCTAATCATGATGAAGAAAAATAAGAAAACCCAGAAGATCCATCGTTCATCACTAAAGAAACCATATGTCAAATAAAGAGTCATGGCATACCCATACATGCCAAAATACCTGAGGTCAATAGGTCGACACAAGTTCAATATGTAAATATCAAAACAAAGATTCATAGGAGGAAACTTTTTTGAGTACCATATCAATGCCACAATCATGGAAATTGTAGCGTACAAGACTCATTGTAGAAATATCAAAAGGAAATTTTTTTTCCAGAAGATCCTTATGAAGACCCTAAGAAATGCATGAAATATAGTCATAATAATACTTCAAGGATGAATCATTCCAAGGAGGGATGAATTGTAACATACCAAATAGATTAATATGTAAATAAAATAATAAATTAGATTAATTAATTAATTAATTAATATTATATAATCTAAATGAAACAATGACATGAGAAGAGTCGTAACTCTTCATTATTATGTACTATATATATGCCGAGAGACTATGTATTCATATCATCAGTTATATATATAAATACATTATCTAACATATAAGACTTATATTCTTACATACACACATTTATTTTTGTTACCTATCATATGTTTTGAACATCCACTATCAACACACCATTGCCTTATACTGCTATGAGCTTGTAATACAAGTCCACATTCATCAATCTGTAAGTCTTTTTACCCTTTTCACCCAGTTTTTCTTTTGTTATAGAAACTACCTAGTTTCCTTTGATGACATTGTCATTCCACTTCTGGAATTTTTTCTTGTGTGTCCAAAGTTGTTACATCCGCAACATTCAATTTCATAATTCAAAGTTCCAAATTTGTTATAACTTCTATCAAATTTCTTATGAAGCTTTTCATCATGGTTCCTAAAGTTTTCATATCCATTTCTATTCCATGTGCTTCTACCTCTGACATAACCTGTCACGTACCCCAATTTCAATAACATTTTATGTTTAAGAAAACATTATATTTTATTTTTATTGTAAAGTTTATGACTATTGACCAAGTCATTAGAGGAAATTTCAACTAAAAATGGGCCTTTTAACTCTAATTCAAATTCCATGTCATCATGTTTTAGCCAATGAAATTGCTTTAAATTTGAAATATGGTATAGGTCTTAAACACATTTTAATATAAATTTGGGGATAGGTATCACAAAAGAAACTACTTTTTTTGTTTGTATTTTCGACATATCTCCTTTTGTTTTTACTCAAATTTCGATCGGGAGAGCTCGTTGGATGTAGAATTAAATTTTGCATCCAACGAGTACCCACTCGCCATACTTTTGACGGACCCCGCTACACCAAAAACAAGAAATACCTGAAAAAATGTGATGATGACATCATCATCACATTTTTTCAGGTATTTTTTGTTTTTGGGGTAGCAGGGTCTGTTAAAAGTATGCTGAGTGGGTAATGTCATCATCATGTCTTTTCAGGTATTTCTTGTTTTTGGGGTATCAGGGTCCATCAAAAGTATGCCGAGTGGGTACTCGTTGGATGCGGAATTTAATTATGCATCCAAAAAGCTTTCCCGATCGAAATTTGAGTAAAAACACAGGGAGATATGTTGAAAATACAAAAAAATAGTTTTTTTCTTTTCTTCCTCCAAAATTAATAAATATTATTTTATTAACTATTATTTTGTTAATTTTTTTTAGGAGGCCCATTTTGAGTTGAAATTTCCTCTAATGTGGCGTCAGCGATGACTGTAATTAATTATGTTGAATATTTTATTATTGAATAAATAAAAGATGAGACAAATAGACTAAGAAGGCAGTTGAATGAGTGTCCACTGACTCACTAGGAGGAATAGACTGGGGTGAGAGTAAACTGACACATGGCAACATCCTAAACCACTTCTAGCTGTTATAAGGGGAAACTTCCCTAATTTTGTGGTCAAGTTCCCCAAGAAAGTGGAACCGAGCAGGTGGCTTATTAATTGAAAAACTGACCCAAAATACCTAGGCATGCATATATCTATCCATCGAATTCAGTAGGAGGTTGTTCATTCTTTACCTTGTGAATTTTCTGAAGTTGAGAAAGGAGCATAAGAGATTCGATGAGGGGAAAGTTAGAAGTGGTTTGAGTGTTAAGACTGTCTTCAAAACTAGTGCATCTGGATAACTGAGTTCTTTACTACTGAGGACAAAATTACTGCTGTTAAGTACTTCTGTTGGGTTGCAGGGGTATTTAATCCCATTTATTCACACAATGATTTCATCCTAGTGGATTAGTGGATAGGATCGATGGTCCTAAGACAAGCAGTTGAGCTATCTTCAGGAAAAGTTTGGGTGGAACGGGCTCCTTGGGCTGTTTGTCTCTTCTACAAATTACCAGGTTCCATTGTGTTATCTTATTTATCTTTATGCAAGCAAATTACTGGAATGGAAGTAGTCATGATTAGTTTTTACTATTATTCCTTAGATACTTTGCATATGCAAATAGACTGTTTAAGTCTGCATTTTATTCAGGAAGTTTACTTGTATATGTTTAACAGAATAAATGAACCTAGAATTAGAATTGATGGAATGATGAGTAAAATTTCCTTTATGCATTTTTCCACTCATCTTACGAAGAAGTACTCTAGTATAGAAGGATTGTTTAGCTATAGATAGGCATGATTACTTGAAAAAAAAAAAATCTGAACTATTATCTAGCTATAGAGTTTCCATTGAAATTAAGAAAACATCTAATAACAATAATTACTGTAATACAAACAATTTAGTTATACTTAGTCAAGGAAAGTCTTTCTTTATCTAATACTTTAAAAACATAAAATACAAACAATTTTACTCCAGTTATATTATAGTAAATAATACACAGTTGAACCTCCTTTTGTTCTTTTAAAAATATCAAACATAGTAAGTTCATGATGAACATTCAACAAATTGAAAATGATTAAGATTATAACATCTATGGTATAACAGTACCTTAAGTACTTAGGAAATCAAAACTGTAAATATGCAATATAAAATTAATATTATTATTTATTTTTGAAAACCGTTCATCCTAAACCCTACTCATTATTATAAACATTTATAAACATCTACAGTAATATAACCATTCTTAACCATCTACAGAACCTATTATGAAATAAGATAAATTTCCAGTTCTTCAAAATAAAAAGAAGACTTTTACTGTTTTAACTATTGTTTATTCCAAACAAATCAAAAATCTGTAGATAACTTAATATTGAAAAATTTAGAAGATTATTTGCTAATATAAACCCCAAAATTGTTATTAAAACCAAACCCTAGAATTATTATTTACAGTAGAAGATGCTCAAATTGAATTCTTTTAAACAACTCAAATGCCTTTTGCTTTAACTAGATCACTGCCATAAAATAAATTACAACAAAAAATTTGAAGACTCTCTACTAAACTTAATGCACTATGCATTTGAAAACACCAAAGGAGAAACAACTGCTAAGCAGATAATCACACTTATTTACACTATGGGCTATAAGTTCTTCCCTTTTGAAAACTGAAAAAATATAAACAGAGTCTTTAAATTACTAGAAAAATTAAACAACACAGTCACCACACGGTCAACCCTTAAAACCTGAATGCTTTAACAGATGAGTTTGCTCGAAGGTAGGTTAGTGGCCAAACAAGAGGCCGAGTATGCTTCTCTTAACATTTGTGCAGTATTAAAAATTTTTACAGTATTAAAATTTTTATAAAACAAAACCCTGGATAGTAAAGTTTCTACCCTACATAAAAAATTATAAGAGCCGTAGCTCATTAGTAAAACCCCCATGGTTATAACTAAAAATAGCCATACGACCTCTATCTTTAAAAAAAACAAAACAATAGTTATGCCATAATTATTTCAAACCCCCACGATAATAATCCATAAGCACCATCGTTTTCATCGCAGACACAATCACGACGAAGGATAACCCCAGGTTGAAACCGAGGCTTAGCCAAGATTTCATGCCGCACCCTTCAAGATCAAGCAAACGCCTTCAACCGTCAATTGTTTTTCCACCTACCATCCAACAAGCAACCTATTAAGAACTGATTATTTACATAGCATAGTTTTAATAAATAAAAAAATATAGAGGAGGAACGCTTGGAGTTTTTCGTAACTACTTACCACTTGTTAGTATGGAGTTCGATGAAACGATTATGGAAAACAGAGCTTTGATCCTGCTAACGCCTCAGGAAAACGAAAGTAACCACTATTTAAATGTTTGAGCTTGAAGAAACAGTTATGGCAAAGAATAGAGTTCAAGCCTTCTAACACCATAGGAAACCTAAAGAGTGACAACTGGATAATGCCAAGTTCGAAGGAAACATCAATGGAGAAAACATAAAGTAACAAACTTTCTAATTGTCACAACGAAGTCAATAACGATAGTTTTTAAACAGAACCTAGAAGGCTGAGGTCTTGTCATCCTGTTCCTCCCTTCCCAACAAAGGTTGAATCCAAATGCATTTTAGGTCTGAGCTTGGCTATATTATGCATAGGGTTCTTTACCAAAACCCTTCAGCTAGTGAGCATACTCCACGTGGAATCCACTATTGTTGAAACCTTTCACCTTTTTCTATAGTTTAGAACCTGCACGATCAACTATGCAAAGTATGGGTTAAGAAATAAGCAATTTACTATTTGCATGTTTAAAACTTTGAGCTAAGTTTATAGTATTATGTATGCATGTTGAGGTTTTAGTTAGATTTTAATGCCATTTATGCATAGACCTCATACTTAGAGTAGTTTTGGTGATATTTTATAGTTAATCTATAAATTCTAGGTTAATAATGATAATTCTAATACTTAGGTAAGTTTTAAAAGTAACCTGGTTAAAGTCATAATGTTAAAATATAGAGAATGTAGTCAAGCTTCTAGTACTACAACAAATAAAACAGGTTTGGGTAATTTTAAACCATTAATCATATATTTTAATGGAACAAATAATCACGCTACCAACTCTAGCTGCTACTTAGGAAGAATAGTCCTTGCTATGGGCCTGTGAACTCTTACCTTTTCGATAATCTAGACAATCAATGGAGTCACCTTGATATATGAAGTCTAATTCTAATGAGTAGAGAGATTTATTAACTCACTCTTTTAGTCTTCCAAACCTTATATTTTACATCGTAACCTGGAAGTAAGTTATTACCTGTGAATCCTGTATAAGTATCGAATCTGCATTAGCTTTGGAAAATCTAAGTAAGCCTTGGGATAACCTCAAGTCCCCTTCAGTAATAAAAGAAAACAACTATCTTAATCATACACATTCTTACAAACAAATCAATGATCTGAATTAAATAATTTACAACTCTTTAACTCTGATAAAATTTTATTCGAAACTGAAAATCAATCTAGATTGAATTACAGTTAGCGACATGTGACTTACAAGTTAGTAAGTAAAATTTATGTAGCCTTTTAATTACAGTTAATAAAAAATAATTAACTCCTAAGTTTTCTCTTAATGTCTAGTATTGTAAACTACCTGTCGAATGAACTAAAGTTAGTTAATCAACTAGCATTTTGGCTATGATCTAGCATTAAATGTCACACAGAAAATTTTTAAATTTGTATGAAATTTTGGAGATGTTACATAAGCTCTACAATTTATAGGGTTATGCCCAAAATTATTACAATAATAATGTATGCCAAATAAAATATTTTTGTACCTAGATGTAGACGGTCTTTTAGTCGGTTCATGTCTTTTGAAGTTAGAATATTGAAACTTCGTTATTGCTGGTGGTTGCTTCCATGCATGATGTTCTTCACAAATCTTGTTTGTTAGTTCTTTCTAAGTCTCAGAACCTTGTACAACATCTGCATAACTTATTTGTATTTATTTAGCTTTAGTCATCATAGATATTAACCCTCATCATTTTGATTATTTCCAATCCCAAATTTATCATAGCCTTTGGCTGTTGATGATTCATCCAATATTTTGGTTCTATTAACAAAGCTTTGTTAGATTTCCTTCTTTTGTGATTCCTTCTTGAGAGTTACTATTTCTGCTTCCAACTCTTCATGTATCTTCTCCCTTTCTTCCAGTCTTCTTCTAAGTATTTATTAGATTACTTTTGCTTCTTCCAACTAAAATTTTAGATTTATAAATATATTCTTTGTCACTTTAGTGTTTCTTCCAGAGCTTTCCTTCAATTCAACCCACTCATTTCCAAGTAAATTATTCTTCTTCATTCATTTTTTTAGTTCACTTAAGGCACTAATCGATTCTGCCTCAAGGTCAACTTCTCCATCCACATAAACTTCCTCCTCATCATTAGTAGTTTCTTCTAAAGCCATGAAGAGAAATTTTCTTGATTCATCATCACTATGATTGTCTTCATTAGATGATGAACTATCCTCCTTTAAATAGATACTCTTTCTTTTAACATTTTTCTTGTTCCTTTTTTGATATTTCTTTTGATTTTCTTCATCACTGTCTTAACCTTTTTTCATAACGACACTTGGAAGAAAAAGGAAAAAATTTACCACAATTAAAACATTTGAAAGGAATATTTCCTTTGTACTTACGAGTTCCTGACTTTAACTTTATCACAAAATTTACTACTTGTTCATCATCTGAACCATCACTTCACTGGAACACGAATGTATGCTTTTAATGTTTTCTTGTTATCACTTGTCTTCTTGGAAGCCTTGAAAGATGATTCCCTTCTAGTTGGATTTTCTTGTTCCGTTCTCATTTCATATGCTATAAGAATTCCATGTAATTCATCCACACTTAAAGTATCTAGATATTCTCTTTATTCTAGAGCTGATATCTTAGAGTCAAACCTTATTGTAAGAGACATTAGAGGAAATTTCAACTCAAAATGGGCCTTTTAACTCTAATTCAAATTCCATGTCATCATGTGTTAGCCAATGAGATTGCTTTAAATTTGAAATACCATATACGTCTTTTTTAATATAAATTTGGGGATAGGTATCATAAAAAAACTACTTTTTTTGTTTGTATTTTCAACATATCGCCCTATGTTTTTACTCAAATTTCGATCGGGGGAGCTAGTTGGATGCAGAATTAAATTCTGCATCCAACGAGATCCCCCGATCGAAATTTGAGTAAAAACACGGGGAGATATGTCGAAAATACAAACAAAAAATAGTTTTTTTCTTTTCTTCCTCCAAAATTAATAAATATTATTTAATTATTATTTTATTAATTTTTTTTTGGGAGGCCCATTTTGAGTTGAAATTGCCTCTAATTTTTGAGAATCATGTGGACTATCATTGAATTTTCAATCTTTTTTGCTAGACCCCTCATGGTGTTCACAATATAATCTACTCGAAGATAATAAGTTGTAATGTCTTCATCTTCCTTCATTTTCATGTGTTCAAATTTCCTTTGATAAGTTTGCATCTTGGATCCTTTGAATTTGGATTTTCCGATGTACACATTTTTGAGCTTGTACCAATTTTTTTTTAAGATTTACAATGCATAACGTTGACAAATTCTGAACCTTATAAGCCTCCCAAAATAACACTTTTGGCCCTTGAATTGCATTAAAAAAACCTTCTTTCAGTAGTACCTACAGGTGGATGTCTCTTTGGTGGAGTGTATCTATTTACTACAACTTTCCAAAGATCAATTCCCAGTGACTGCAAGAATAAATTCATCCTTATGCTCCAAAAATCATAATTCAACCCATCAAATAATCGCGATCCAAGCTTAGAATATTCTGCATAGTTCTCCATGAAGATATACCTTCCAATGGTTAAACTATATTGAAAGAACCTGCTTTAATACCAATTGTTGGAATATTCAACAATACTAATAGGAGAAGAGGAGGTATGAATCAATATTGGGAACTTTTTACCACTTTTAACATGTAACATTAACCATTAAAAATATCATTCACCATCAAATAAAAATAATACACAATACACAATAGATTTAACATGGAAACCAAAATGGGATAAAAACACAATGTATGTTGTTTATAGTATGAATAGTACATTCAATGTGTTTACTAGCACCAACTAGAAGGAAGCTCCAACTCCCTCATTTTTAGCACTGACTAGGAGGATCCAACCCCCTAGTTTATTAGCTCAAACTGAAAGGATGATACAACCCCCTAAGGTGATAGGATCCAACCTATAGATAAGATTCCAATCCTTAGTGAGCACCAAGTCACAATTCCTAGGAACCAACCTGAAGGAGACTACAATCTCCTATCCTTTCCCCATCATCCTGCGCTGATATGATTAGAAGAAAAAATATGTAATGATCACTGTATCACTATCTATGACAATATGTACATGTATCTGTGTACCTATACCTGTATCGCTGTCCCTGTTCTTGTATCACCGTCTCTATTTCTATCACTTCATCAAAGTGTGTGCACCTCAAGTTCAATTCCCATTAATTCCTAGAAACAATCATAAAAATATTTCATTTACATGTTCAATCACTTACATCAAATCAAGACATACATAATACCATTATCTATCCAACTATAACCATCACATTATGTCAACATAACCATAATAATATTCCCTATACCATTTTTAATGACTTCAAAGAGTTATACCAAGAGAGAGGCTCACATACCAAGATAAACTATGAGCTCTATTCATGAAATACATGTGTAATCACAAGAGAAACCCACACAAATGAATCATACATTTTACAATATTAAAATATTAATAGACCATAGAAACCAGAAGAGTATTCATATAGATTGATCACATATCCCTCGCAACCAGTATTCCAACAAGCCAATAATTTTATAATTCTGATACTGTATGAGAAAGTTATGCCATTTTTCGTGAATCTCCTCAATCCTCAAAGATGCCCAGAAATTGCTCATCCAAAAAGTTTCACACTTTTTCTGAAAAGATGTGAAATTGAAAGAGATACTTGATTGATAGTGAAATGAAATTTTTTCTCCTCTTTTTATACACTTCATCATGATCTATTAGCTTATTTTAGTGTCTCCTTAAACTCATATTTAATTTCTGGATCTCCATATTTTAAGGGGGTTTCAAGGGTTATTACCCCACTTCAAGAGTCCATCATGACACTTCATGCCAAAACTTAAATATCACTCCATATATTCTGCAAAGGGGCCCTTATGGATTGACCAAGTCATCATACTTGGTGGATACATCATTATTTCTTTTGGGGATCCTTACCACTTCACTTATGGGCCAAAGTACAACAAATTTCGGGGTCATGTGGAACAAGAATTATTATTTTGGGGGTACTTCAATATTCACACTAAATTTATTCATACCAACTTTGGGGACTCTGTAGGGATTTCTCCACCATGGGTTATGTAACCCCAAATTCATGGGCAAGTGGACCAAACACCTTTGTTTATGGGTTTCTTCACCTTTTATTTCAACAATTATTAGGGGAAACCTTAGAGACTTCTTTAGGGTTTTGATCCATATGTTTACATCACAAAGGGTCTTCTCGTGAGGGCCATGTATAATGATAATCATTACACGATAAGGTGACTGCTTTGGAGGACACATACATGTACAGAGCTTTCCATCAATGAGAACATTATTTAACAGTTATTATATATATTATAGTTAATAAGTAATTATATATATATATATATATATATATATATATATATATATATCACACTTTATATATAAGTTAATATATTAACAGTTCTATAAGCTCATATATAGTATTATAATTAATATATAATATATATTTTTTAATATTTATTTCAAATGTTATATGATATAATATGTAACATTATTTAATATAGTTAAATATAATTATGTTAACATATTATTTTTAAACATTTTATTAATGTAATAATAAGAAATTAAAAATATAGACATAAAAATCAAAGGCACATCACAAATTCATTTGCTGAAGGATGGAAACATCCATAAAACTCTAAAATAAGTGGAAAATGATGGGGTGGTTTAATTTTTGTGAAACATTGAGAGGATTTGGCGAGAAGGATTGGGCTTAAGAATCCATTGAGATAGTTAAAGGTTTCAATTGGAGATTGACCATTGAGATAATTGAGGGTTTCAATTGGGGATTTATTTGAGTATGGAGTTGAAACCATGAAGCTATGAAACATGTGAAATACTAAACTTGAAAGGAGTTTCAATATTTGTATCGAATTAAGGGATTATATGGTTACACTCCACAATAGTATTGCAGGGGGAATTATAGTATTTGTCTCTAGATATTTAGAGCTAGGATAACTATCTAGGTAAGCCATTAATGGAAAATAATTCATCTTCAATTCTTGAATCATTTTTTTCTTATATATCTGGACAATATTTCTTGAATCAAACCACAATACAGTTAAATTTTTTGTCCATACATGTTTTTCCATTCAAATATAGTGGATAAATTTTCATATTTTTGCTATTGTAAGAATAGGATTTGAAGGCATCATTTTGTGCCTTTTCTTACTATTTTTGATCCACTTAATATTGTGAAGATCGTGCAATGGAAAGGGTATTGTATGTGCAATTCAAAGTTTTCATTTGAAATTTAATTATTTGTGACGATTGATTGAGAACATTATGAAATTATCAGGATCTTCAAAATGGTATTGTTTCTTGTACATTTTCATCTCTACTTTGCAGTTAAATATCTGAATCAATATCTATTTTTAAAATTTGTAATAAACATGAAATGTTAGAATTTTTTTAATTAAATGTATAAAATCCAAATCCACTTCAATCTAAAATGAATCATCTTGATTTTTGTCCTTCCAAGGAATCCCTATGAATCATTGCGATAAAAAAATTAGATATGTCTTCAATAATAAACTCTTCTATATTATAGCTATTGGTTGCAACTATGGTGTTAGTAACCCCACCTCCATCTCTATTTGTGCTATGTAGTGTTATTCCTTCTAAAATGGAACTAATTCAATCACTTGGTGGTCAAATTCAATGTACACCAACTCCTTTTATAGATTGGTTTAATAAATAATTCAAGTTCTGTTTTATTTTCTATTTGTTTTGTATTCACATTCATATCATAACATTCTAGATTTTTCTATAATGAAATCATTCCAACAGAACTAAGAACTTATTTTCATATGAATTTTTTATTTTCATCTATGATTTATTTCTACATTATCACTTATAAATGTAATTGAATGATCAAAGTTGTAGCTCTTGTAGCTCCTATAGATCCTTTTGACCAAGATTAAATCTTTTTTTTTTCTTTTGCAATTTTTAAATACAACCTTAGTAACCAAAGTAGAAAAGGAAACCTTCCAAACACCTTATTGTGTTGTCCCTATGAAATGGACAAATTTTCTATCCCTTGATCCCACAATCTGATAATCCAAATAGCAAGCTTCCTCAGTTCTAAGATACTCCAGTCCATGGTGTAGTTTCCCCTCTTCTTTTCCAGTTTTCCACCTCCTCGGTAATTCCTCCTTTGTCTTTCCAATAACTAAGTCCTCCTCCCTCCAGGGAAAAAACAACCCCCAACTAGTCTTGTAAAACCTTCCTAAATATATTTTCCTCCTCTAAAATACTTCAGGATTACTCCACCGCCCACCATGAAATCCCACAAAACCCCAAAAAAATTATTTCCTTTCATGTTTAAAATTTCAAGTCACAATAAAATAATATATATTTTGTACCCATTGTCTCGAGTAGTTCAATGCCATTAAGGTCAATTAAATTCAATTGAGTGAGTTGACTACTCGTTTCATTAATAATTCTCGATATTTTCATTTGGGACATTCACAAGATGGTGGGTTAATTATTAGTCCCACTCACCATTTTAAACATTAAATATGCTTGAATAAAATAATTATTTAATATTTATTATTGTTGACCTTTCAGGTTGGTAGTGGTGGGTGTCTTAAATGCGTTATCCAATCTGGATTTGATGTCTTACATGGTAGTAACTTAATGAAAATTATTATTTTAATGACATCCTATTTATCTTGTTTGGTGTAATCAAATAATCAATTATCCCTTTTTCAGTTTCCATGAAATGCTTTGTTTAATCTTATCAATAAGTACTTAACTCAATAATTCATATAATTATTTTTTTAACCCTCTATGCTTTATAGTAAAGGACAATTTTATCATTATAAATATTATTTAAATAGCAACAAAAATAAAAACAACAATAATAATTAGTGAAATGGAAATATTTCTTTGTTTAATTGACAAGTACCATAGTACCAACACGTTATTCTTGTATTTATAAACAAAGAACCCTTAAGGGTTCTAAACAATCATGGTAAACAATTAAATAACACAATTCTACTGACGCATATGGAACAATACTTATGTTTATTCACGACAATCCTAAATGAAAACACTTAATGAATTACTTATTAAAATGTTCACATATGCTTAATAACTTAAACGTTCTTTGTCTATATTGGATCAATGCAAAATTAACTTAGTTATTCACAACAACTTATACAATTATTAAATGTCAAGTATTCATATATCGATACTAGCATGCATGTGCAAGGTCTGCATGCATGGGGAGTACATGCACAGGTTGAACATGTACTATAAACATACATCATCTTTCCTATGCATAACTACTAGCTAATAATAATAATCCTTCATGCAAATATGACAAGTATACATATATAATATAATTACTTTAACATTCTTAGTTATTTAACAGTTAATGCCTTTTATGATTTCATATCCTTATCTTTATGTTCTTATTAGCTTAACCAATCAAAACAAGATGGGTATCTACTACCACTAATTCGATATAAGGAGATATCCATCTCTCCACAATACTAACTAACACATCCTCTAATCCTAACCTACATTTGCATCCTCCCTATCCTTCCTTTTCTAGTAACAAAGTGGGTGTTGACTTCATTGACCTAACCATATATAGGACATGAGAGTGCTAGCGTCGAATTCATTGACCTAATCATATATAGGACATGAGAGTGCTAGTGTCGACTCTATAGTGGAACTAGCCTCTCCTACTAGGAATCTGACCATTGTCATCACAACAAAATGGGGAGAGTGTCTCAACACAACCCTCCCATGAATTCAGGTATCATAGTAACATAGGGAGGGAAATCCATCCATCCCTCTCAACATACTGGGTCTATACCCTATCAATTCATATTCTGTTTCTATCAGAATTATTGGATTGTGTCATCGTATCATCATTTTTGGTTGCTCGGGTCTAGTGCATAACAAGTTATTATTGCACATATCATATCAAGTATTCCACTATCACATTACTTAAGTGTTCTGTGGGTAGTACTTCACAAAATACTTATTTATAACAAGTAATTCCACTTGATAATCAATTGATCCACATAATCATCCTCATCCTTATTTCATGCAATAATTTAATTCATCACAAGTACACATGACATATAATAATTCAATTAATCACATAGTAAAATGGTATCCACGTACCTCATCATATATTTCACATTTTATCAGTGAAAATATTTAAAGATATACTCTCACCGTAAAAGAAATGAATCCCATCATAATCACAACATTGTAACCGCATAAACATAGAAACATAATAACATCATAATCATAGCATCATAATACACATATTAATATCATAATCTTGGTCCATGATGTTATTAGATTATGGCAGTCATATATTGGGCAAAAAACCGTCTTCACATAAATTGCACAAGAAAATATAGAATAGAATAATATTGGAAACCTTCCATTTTATATATTTAGTAATACAATGGTGTTACAATAAATAGTATCCCAATCATGTGGATAGGATTCGAATATACCAACTAAACATGACTGAATGGCTAACTAGAAGTGTCTTAAATCACTATCGGAGCTCACTAGTCTAACTCCACATGTCTAATTCAGTTAATAATTAGTTAAAACTAGTTAACTAGTTAAATTGATGAGGTAGGCAATAAAAGGTGCCTAATCCCATGCAACCATGAAAATATTGCACTGAGTAAACTGAAATACATCTAACTGAATGTAACTAGAGATTGAATTAGCATAAATACCTACCTACCACAACCAACTGATGGAGGTTGGTGGTGGCACTCAAAGTGGCTCCTAAAATGTAGGGAAAATATAGGTTCACCTAGTCTACATTCGCAATTGGGAAAATATGATTAGCACAAGGATATGAAATTCAAACTAATAAAAATTATATCAGACCCAATTTTTTTTAAATAATACCACTTATATCCAATTATAAGGAAAACCAACCAATTACAAAAAACAAAGACATGATAACAACTTTCACAAGTGATACAATATAGGAAACCATGAAATTGTCTAGCTTACCATCTGAAGAATTTGGGAGTTGTAGGGTCTTCTGAGTGTCAAATGGATTCGACCAAGGTGTCATAACATTCATATCAGCCTTAAAATAATATTCTAAGTTAGATAAAGAAGAATCTGAATAGATTTTGAAGGATTCGGATGAAGACAAGTCATATACTAGTGGTAAAAAACTAGTATTGAGAGGAGATGGCTCTAGGAGACTGATAGTTAGCTTTTCAAGGGGAGGAAAAGAGATTTATAATTATGATATATCATAATGAGTATCAAAATAAGATATATAATAAACATAATTTATTCTATAAATGAAATCATGAGCATCATTACCTTTGAATTGCACAGTGTTACAGTGCCCCTAGGGATTGACAGATTTTTGCCTTCTTGCAAAATATGGAACATCAATGTTGCTTATTTCGAGAAATTGACTCATGATGTCCATTTTATTTTAAAGGAAGAATTTTCAATTTGAGAATATTTTTTTCAATAGGTACACTTTGATCTTCCTTTCTTGTTACCCTTCTTCTTGAAATTCAAGCCTTCATCATTAGAGTTAGAACCTTCATATTTGGAGTTTGACTTTGTCTTTTTCTCATTCAATTTTATATTTCTTTGGAATTGATATTATTTATTCTAAGAGAATCAAGCAAATTATCCTTTTAGGTTTGAATATTCCCCATTTGAATCAGCTTGATCTTCTCCTGTGTGAGAGAACCTATGAATGCATCCAGGCATGTCATCCTCCAATTTCGAACTGCAAGCTTAGTAGCATAGAATGTTGACACAAAAAATGAGTATTTTGAACCTAAATTTTATAGAATGGAGAGGATTAATTGATCTTCTTCCTTCGCAATCCCACACTATTTGAGCAAAATTACTAGTGACTTAAACTTGGTGATGAATTCCTCAATGGTTTTGAATTCACTTGGTCTCAATGGGATCAACTCATTCTCCAATTGATGTCCTCTAAGATCATCTTTCTTTCTGAAGAGGGATTCAAGCTTGATACACACTTCATTAGGGCCTAACAATCCATCAATATGGAAAAGAATTTCTAGAGAGAGAGAGAGAGAGAGAGAGAGAGAGAGAGAGAGAGAAATCCATAAGCTTAATCCTTCCTGTTATGCCACCTTGCTTTCTCAGCAACTACATTAGACTTGATTTCTAAGGCCATAGTAACTTTGTAGAGACCTTTGTTGCGCAATAGTATCTCAATCTTGGATTTCCATCCATAATAATTGAATGAAGTCAAGGTTACTATATTGCATTGATCCATGCTCTGCTGCTGTGCTACTGGTGAGAAAATTGAATAGCTACACAAAACTAGAAAGACAATTTTGGTTTATCTTGACTAGGCTATGATACCATATTAGATTCTGGTAGGAAGATCTTGGGCCAAAAAAAGTATTCACATAAATTGCACAAGAAAATATAGAGGAGAATAATATTGGAAACCTTCCATTTTCTATATTCAGTAATACAATGTTGTTACAATAAACATAATTCCATTCATGTGGATAGTATTCAAATCTACCTACTAAACATGATTGACAGGCTAACTAGAAGTGTATTAAATCACTATCGAATCTCACTAGTTTAAATCCATATGTCTAATTCAGTTAATAATAAGTTAAAACTAGTTAAACCAGTTAAACTGATGAGGTAGGTGAGAAAAGGTGCCTAATCTCATGCAACCATGCAAAACTGGCGCTAATTGAACTGAAATACATCTAACTAAATGTAACTAGAGATTGACTTAGCATAACCACCTACCTACCACAACCGACTGATGGAGGCTACTATTCGCACTCAAATTGGCTCCTAAAATGTAGGGATTGGTCTCAAAGGCACATCATCTCATGCATGCACATGCGGTAAGTGGAAGATAACCTCTACATGTGTTCCCCACACTCTAGTGGTTGGTACCGGTGGACCCAATGGAACTAGCGAACCCAAAGGCTTTGGTGGACCCAATGGTACCAAAATTAAGTAAATGACTCCTAAGTTAGGCATGATGATCCAACAGACTATAAATGGATAAGGATAAAAAGGGATGATTAATAATAATCCTAACACATGTCGTAAATAAAGCTCACTCAGTCAAGTTGAGTCCAAATGAAAATAAGAAAAATAAACTGTAGTAGGTATGGCTACTCAAAATATGGGGCGTTACATGGTAGCACTAGTAGTTGATTAAACATTGGAACTAATGGAAATGCTAGTATTGGTACTGTCAAGACAATCCCTAATATACAACATGTGTGTTTGTCCAATGAATTTTTTTATTAAAATAGCATAATAAACCCAACTTGGACCAATTTCATATTGGAGAAAACATTGCTACATGTAGATTTCAATCCCCTGCACACTTTTAATATTAATAATATATCATCCATTGATAGAAAATTAAACCAAACAGTGTCAAGCTCTTATCAATTCACTTTCCACATTCCCCTTTATTTCCAATTCTATCAATGGATGGAATGTATTGTAGATCTCAATGTGTATGCTTTTAATATGCACTTTTACTTCCTCACATGGTAAACCCTTTTTATTTTGCATCCTTTTATTTCATGAAGAGATTCAGAATTGGTTATTTAAAACAACAAGGTGATGATCCTCATTTAGCTTCAAGGTCACTTGAATTGATTTGAACATGGAGAATTTCCCCATGTCATCGAATGCACAATTTCCATTACATCGACCACCTTTTCTCAATATTTTTTTGTATAATTTATTTATGTTTGTATAATTCAATTGTATGTGCACATGTATATATGTTTGTTCCTGTGTGTCTTTATGCACAATTGTGTTTGACTCTGTAGAGTATTATGTTTCTACTGAGGGATATAATGAGGAAGGGGGCCAATATCGACGTGATGTCAATTATTACGTGGGGGGTGTGTCATGTCCCAAATTTTGCATTGGTTCATAATGGCTAATCACATTTTCCATATTCATGAGAGTTTGTCAAATTGATGCTAAGGGTCAAATAATTTCCAAGGAGGAAAATTAATAGTTTCCTAGGTTGTGGGTAAAATATTTGGGATTTGGAATAAGGGGAAAATAAATGATGTTTGAACATTTAAATGACATAAATATTTAATAAAGGATATAAATAAATAAATACAATGGAAAATCAAATTGGCAATTGATCATGAAGACACATGGAGGATGTGGGACCCACACAAGCTAGATTTTCTATGCCACATGGCATCCTCCTCTTGTTGTTTTGAATCCATAATAATCCCAAGGGTCTTGGGATGTGTTGTAAGGTCAATTTACTTGGCATGAATCAATTAAGGCTTAATTGGAGTGGAAGAGTAAGAGGCATTTTGGAGCTAGTGAGACACTTAGACTAGATTCCCTAGCTCTATGACAATAATGGCGAATATGCTATGACACCTATGACACAAGTCACATATGAAGGATGAAATATGACATATATGCCATTTAAGGGATAAAATTAGCTCCAAGAGGGCGCTCAAGGGATTTAGGGCACCTAAGATGCTTCCACATGTGATTTGGTGGAAGTGGGAGACTAGGAATTGTTGTACACGTGGCATTATTTGTAATATCTTCCCAACTAGAGTTGGAACACATCTATTGGAAGGAATTCGACCCATATAGACATTGAAAAATTTATGAATTTCAAGAAAAAAGAATGAAGGCAGATTTTGATCATTTGAGAAATTTTCATTTGTGAAGAGAGAGAGCTAGTGGATGACTAGTTTCTTGCCTTAGCCAATTTCGAGGGTGAAAGATTCCCATCCAAGTTGGTGGGTGAAAAGGCCATTCAGGTATTTCATGGAGATTCAATGGAGTCATAAGTTACAGGTTCAAGCTATAGGGAAGATCTTGGGAACTTCAAGATCATCTTGTTCTTTCATCTATTCCAAGTTTTATCATCATATTTTTGCTCTATGGATTGAGGCAGACTTGGTGAACTATCGATATATTTGGGGAATCTTATAATGATCCATTATTTTATTTTATCATGTAAATTATCTTTATTTAAATTTCAGAATACCCTCAGGTCGAAAGACAAAAATATTTAATGTAAAAATGTTAAACAATGAAGAAACAGTGCCATTTCCCCACTACCTTGTTGTGAATGAATGTAATGTTGATGGATTCGAATGGATAAGTAAAATACTGATGATTTATGGATGAATGGAATTTATTTATGTATTATATTATTTTAATTTTTAGGACATAATCATTTTGATTGATTTCGTTGAGTTTCATAGCATTTCGAGAAGATTGCCTTTCATTTCCCCCAAGGTTGAAAATAGTCTTTTTGCATTTGATTTAAGGGAGTTATAATAGAAATTAAAAGTTGAATGATGAGGAATATTAGTTCATTTTTATTTCCTTTATATTTACTCTTATTCCATCCAGAAATTATATTTTTATTGAGTGCATTTTGAAATCCATTTTCATCATCTACCCCTAGGGGATTTGAACCACAAGTTGCTCGTAAAACTCCATACATTGACCAGATTGCCGAAGTGAGTTGAATAATTCATTTGATGGTTTAAATACACATATGAAAACAATTTTTATTTATTAACATCATTGATACACCTTCTGGTACAATTTGAGATCATGTGGAGCTATTTGGAGCCATCTACCATTGGGGCTTTGAGGCTCATAATTACTAGTAAATTCCTTGAGTTCTCTTGGATAACTATTCGACCCCAAAACCACACATAATGCTGAAAATATACTTTAATTAATGTATTATAACACATACAAGTCTCATACTAACCATTATAGTATTTTGTACAGTGTTTGGAAGATAATTTTTCCAGGACCCAGGGGGATTTCCACCTCCCAAATTGACCAGTCTTGCCCTGAAACTTATTCCCTTGAAAATTACAGACCATGATTGGGTATATAAGTTGATTATATGTCTGATATATTTTTTAATGTGTCCCATAACCGATCATTACCTCCCTCACCAATTTTTAAAGTAATTGGAGGATTTTGAATCAGTTGTATCCATATACCTAAAGTTGAAATTTGGTGAATTTGAGCACATTGGGAAAAATTATTAAAAATGAATGTTACAGTGGTATCAGAGCATGGTAATTGACTTGTGAATTAATACCATAAATTGAAGAAAAATTTTCATACTTGTCTTGGATTCACTATAGACCCACTATGCATACTTTCCTTCCTCCTCGATCAACAAAAGAAGAAATTACAACCACAGATATTGAAGCATGCTTCCAAGAGTATCAAAATTTGAGAGGGGATATTAATGAAAGGTATTATTTCCAATAATATATTTTAAAGTATGGATTTAGACACAAGAAGGAAAATGTGAACTCATTAAAGAAAAATCAGCCTACTTGTGAAAAGAGCAAAGATTTATTTTGCCCTATAAATGAGGAAGTTATAAACAATTTTATAGACATCATGTGGAATGTGTGGAAGAAATTTCTGTATAAAAAGGATGAAAAGAGCATATATGCACCATTAAATAAATAAATAGAGAATCACGAAGTGGATCTTGAATTACCTCAAGGTGATTGTAGAAAAAAACATAAAGAGGAAAGTGAATACAAGCACACGATCCTTACTAATGGGGGTTGTGAAAATCAAAGAGAATTTATTGATGGATAATTGAACTATGAAAGAGTACCTATTTGGTCCAAGCAAGATGGAATAAAATTAGGAGGTTCATTTACAAGAGCCTCATTTTCTCGAAGGGTCCTTAAAGATGAATGAAAAGAAGATACAAGATTACCTTAGTATACTCCATGACACTCAATAATTGGTGTCAAATTATTGTTGGAAAATTTATTCATTGGAGGATCCATCCTTCCTTGAAGACATGGAGAAGATTCAAAGAGCAATGTGCAACATTGAAGGTAATTGCATGTATTTTATTTTTGATAGAAAAAATTTGGTTGAGATTAATGAATGTTTACATGAATCATACTTGAAGAATATTGAGGATAATCATAAGCTCACAATTCAAAATGAGCAACTTATTGAAAAGTTACAAGATACTTGTTTTTTCTCCTATGTTTTAGATTGTCAAATGATAGATTGTTTGGAGGATTCTAATGACATGGTGTATCATGAGAAATGTGGAAATTCAAATGTTCTTGATGTGTTTGAATATGAAATTGAAGAGATACAAACACTTGATGTGGTGGAAGAGGAACTTGAATTGTCTCTTGATGAAGGTTATGCAATTTTTAAAGAAGAGCATGATTCCTCTACATTGGAACCAATCTATGACAAAGGTTTCACACTTTTGAAGGAGCTTCATGATACTACCCATATGGATCCTTCCCATGATGAAACTTCTACACTTTTTGATCATTTAGGTGACTTAGTTCATTCTCCTACATCCTACAATTCCTTGTTTTGCAGCATTAGTCTCAATGAAGTATGGGTGAAAGGGTTCTTTTTTATGGTGCCACATGAGGAGTATGGAACTCCTAGATTTAATTTTTATGACGAAATGGTTGGAGAACATTATTATTCACATTTTAAGCAACATCCTTTGTTACTTTATGATTATTCACATCTACATGGATGTACCTATGATATGCATTTGATTCAATTGAAGACTCATGGTTTTTCTTGCTCAACACTTGGTTCAATTGATGTTGGAGGAACTTCATCCAACACCGGGGTGAATATATTTATGATAGGAGAACATTTTTGTTTCTAGTCAAATAATTTTTTATATATTTAGGGTTCTCTCATTCATGGATGTATGGGTGATACTTATTTGAGTCATTTGAACTCTCCTTGTTTTTCTTGCTCATTATTTGGTTCATATTTTAGTGGATATTCTTCATTCACTTCTTGGATGAAAGAATACATGGCTGAATATTTTGATTCATATCACATCCTTTTGGAGTAGAATTATAGGACATGGGATCCTCACCTATGTCATTGGAACATATTTGATTGGTCACTTGAAGCTTGTATGCACTTGAAAAATGGTGGTTTACTTACTTGGAGGTAAACGCACCTTCATGATTTTTTGATGAGGCACCTCCTTGATGTACATTTTTATTATGTTGTTATGTACTTTGATGATATATATTATGTACTCATGATGTTTGGAATAATTCATACAAGAAAATTGGATCCCAAAAATCTCTTTCCTAATGGTATCGGTTGGAGATCACTCTTAATTGTTTGAGTGCAATACAAGGAATGGGACCCTGAGATAGTTTTTAGTCCCATTGATTTCAATTTTTTTGGGAAACAAGGAGTATGGGATATGGATCACCCACTTAATAAATTGATTTTAATTAGAGTAGTGCATCATCAAGCATGGTGGTTCCTCTCTAAAATCTTCATGGAATCTCAAAGACTCAAAGTTGGGAAACTCAGTGGCAACTTCAAAGAATCATACAGAAAGCAGGTTCTTCAACACCCATGTTTGAAATTGCTTGAGGAAAAGAAATATTGAGAAGGGATGATTTTTCATGTCCCAAATTTTTCATTGGGTCACAATGGCCTAATCACATTTTCCATATTCATGAGAGTTTTTCAAACTGATACTAAGGGTCAAATAATTGCCAAGGAGGACAATTAATAGTTTCCTAGGTTGGGGATGGAAGCTTTGGGATATGAAATAAGGGGGAAAATAAACAATGTTTGAAAATTAGAATGGAATAAATATTTAATAAAGGATTTAAATAAATAAATACAAGGGAAAATCAAAGTGGAAGTTGATCATGAAGACACATGGAGGATGTGGGACCCACATAAGCTAGATTTTCTATGCCACATGGCATCCTCCTCTTGCCATTTCGAATCCATAAGAAGAAAAAGGGTATTGGGATGAGTTGGAAGGTCAATATACTTGGAATGAATCAATTAAGGTTGAATTATAGTGGAATATTAACTCCCATGGAAGAGGAAGAGGCATTTTGGAGCTAGTGAGATACTTGGACTAGATTCCCTAGCTCTATGACAACAATGATGAAGATGATATGACACCTATGACACAAATCAGATATGAAGGATGAATTCTGAAATATATGACATTTTAGGGATAAAAATATATCCAATAGGGCGCTAAAGGGAGTTAGGGAGGCTAAGATGCTTCCACATATGATTTGGTGGAAGTGGGAGACTAGGAATTGTTGTACAAGTGGCATTCTTTGGAATCTCTTCCCAACATGCATATCTTGGAAGGAATTCGACCGATAGAGAGATTGGAAAATTATAAATTCCAATAAAAAATAATTAATACATCTTTTGATCATTTTAGAAATTTGTATTTGTGAAGAGAGAGAGCTAGTGGATGACTAGTTTCTTGCCTTAGCCAATTTTGAGGGTGAAAGATTCCCATCCAAGTTGGTGTGTCGAAAGGCCATTAAGGTATTTCATGGATATTTAATGGATTCATAAGTTACATATTAAATATACATGGAATCTTTTGGAAAATTCAATACAAACTTGTTTTTTTTTCTATTCCAGGTTTTCTCATCATATTCTTGCTCTATGGATTGAGGTGCACTTACTGAGATATTGATCTCTTTGGGGAAGATTATAATGCCCAATTATTTTATTTTATGATGTAAATTATATATATTTAAATTTAAGAATACCATGAGGTCTAAATACCAAAATATTTCATTTAAAAATGTTAAACAATGTAGAAACAATGTCATTTCCCCACTACCTTGTTGTGAACCAATGTAATGTTGATGGATTCGAATGGATACATAAAATATTGATGGTTTATGGATGAATTAACTGTTATTTATGTATTATATGAATTTAATTTTCATTACATAATCATTTGGAGTCATTTCTTTGAGTTTTGTAGCATTTGGAGAAGATTGCCTATGATTTCCCCCAAGGTGAAACTAGGCTTTTTGCATATGTTTTAAGTGAGTTACATCAGAAATTAAAAGTTGAATTTTTATGCATATGAGTTAATTTTTATTTAATTTATATTTATTCTACTTCAATTCATAAATTTTAGTTGTATTGAGTGCATTTGGAAAGTCATTTTCATCATCTACCCCTAGGGGATTTGAACCACAAATTGCTCGTAAAAATCCATACATTGAACAGATTTCCTAAGTGAGTTGTAGAAGTCATTTGATGGTTTTAAGACACCTATAAACACCATTTTTATTTATTAAAATCATTTATAAACCTTCTGGTACAATTTGAGAGTATTTGGAGCTATTTGGAGCCATCTAGCATTGGGGGTTTGAGCCTCAAATTACTAGTAAATTCCCTAAGTTCTCTTGGATACCTGTTCAAAACAAAAACCACATATAATGCTGAAAATATACTTTAATTAATGTATTATAATATATAAACATCTCATACTAACCATTATTGGATGTTGTACATTGTTTGGAAGATATTTGTTCTAGGAGCCAAGGGGGATTTCCACCTCCCAAATTGACTAGTCTTGCCACGAAAATTATTACATTGAAAATTGCAGACCATGGTTGGGTATATCAATTGATTATATGTATGATAGATGTGTTAATTTTTCCCATAACCCCTCATGACCTTACTCACCCATTTTTAAAGTAATTGGAGGAGTTTGGAATCAGTTGTATCCATATACCTAGAGTTGAAATTTGGTGAATTTGAGTACATTGGGAAAAATTATTAAAAGGGACATTACAAGGTCAAGGTGAATTGAGGTTCATTGTTGAAAAAGAGGATCATTGTATACCCATAACCACATATTATCCAGATATAGATAAGGATATTTCTTGGGAAAATAGAGTTAAATATTTCCCTTCAAAGTTGCACATCCCACCATGCATAATTGAAGGCTGATGTTGCTAATTTGGAACCCCTTGCCAAGATTCAAAAAATATTGGAGACAATTTTTCACTCTTTAGGAAAACTCATTTTTGTATATGAAAGTATTAGACTAGTTTATATAGGGTTTCATTTACTTTATGTGGAAGTGCAAGGCATAGGTGATGGTTCCTAAGAAGTATCCCAAGATGGAGAAGAAGGTATCAAAACAACAAGCAATTTCAATGTTTACTTTTAGAGAAATACCAGATAAAATCCTTATTGATCATACATACCTTAATTAAAATTCATGGGACTAATTATGATTTTTTCACTCCTTCTTAGTCAGTTAACTAAATATTCAGTTAGTTAACTAAGCAATTAGTCAGATAACTAGTTGTTATGAATTCTAGAACTAGTATAACTTAGTTTAGAATAGTTAACATGGATAATTGAGAACATTCATGCCCAAATTTTCCTTCATGTACCCAATTAGGGATTTTTGGTCAGTTAACTCAACATTCACTTAGTTAACTAAACTTTCACTTAGTTAACTCATCATTCACTCAGTTAATTCATCATTCACTCAGTTAACCGAGTTTTCATTCAGATAAATCAACACTCCATCAGTTAACTAGACACTCCATAAGTTAACTAATCTATATTTAGTGTAAATTAGTATAGTAGAGTTAACATGGACAACCAAATGTTTTTTAGCTCTTGTTACTCCTAACAAATCTCATGCATGGCATGGGAAATTCAAATTCCATTTAACCCTAACACAAATTTCTTGCTTATAAATATTGTACTCCACCTCTCTTTCAATTTAATGAATTTCATCATTCTTTTTTCTTCCATTCCGAGTTTCTAATGTAGTAATCAATGTTATCCATTTAATAAATTATGATTTGATGGATGATTTGTTTCTCATTTCATAACTAGTTAGTTGCTGTACTTAGATCTATACATGTTCAAGTCTTATATGGTATCAAAGCATAGGGGGTACTAACCTATTTAGTGTTTCAAATATTTCTTGTCAATTATCTAGATTGCAGGTTGAGAAGAAATTTCACAACCAAGCTTTTTCATCCATCAAAAAGGATTTCATAGCTAGCAATGAAGGATTTTGCAACCACAAAATAATGCTTTTACAACCACTACTCTTACAGATTGGATAAGTATTTTTAAAATCCACCAAAGAAGTCTTTGTGTAGCCATCAAAGAAGGATTTTTGCAACCAAAAAGGATGGATATTTTAGCCACCAAATATGTATTGTTTAGCCACACAAATCCTAAATTCAGCTCATTTGCAGCCACTAAAGTGATAAACTACCCTGATCAAAGAAGTGCTTATTTTTTAGTCATCATAGAAGTGCATTTGCAGCCACAAAAGAGATCTTTTATAGCCATGGATATCCTATCTTCCCATATTAGTTACTACACAGTTGGTATGATAGATCTAGTCTTGTTGAAGGAGGCCCAGAAGCTTAACAACTCATGTCCTACAAGGACATATTCACTTGCATTCAAAAGATGAAAGATTCCATTGGAGAACTTGTCCCAAATCAGATTCATGTCTAAGAAGACTTCCAGGACATATTCCCATTCTCCAGATCTACAACCTTTACTCCTAATCTCACCAAGTTCCACACAAAATATTCAAGGGATTTCTCAATTTGAAGCAAGGAGTGGTTAAGAACCACCATGAAAACACTTCAAAGTGTTTGGATCTTGTGAATGGGCTCACATGAATTTCAAAAGAAGGAGGAGTTTATAAAGGTTTGCAATGATCTTCACAAATTCCTTTACCGAGAATCAACTAACCTAGTTGAGAGATTCTTTTTCAGTAAAGGAATTTTTTCGAGGAGGCTCCTTAAAGTCTTCTTTTCACATTCTCTTTTATGGGTTTATTTTTTTCCCATTGTGTTTTTTCCATCTTTCCCAATTTATAGAGAATTATTTTTTGTGCATGGGTACCTAAAATGGACGCAAATTACCAGGACTCATTTCTTTTCTTATGTCATCTATCTATTATTATGGGGGGTTATTAGAACTAAAAACTTCTTGTATTCTCCTAGACCCTAAATTATGACTTCCAGGGGCCAAACGACACTCATTTTGGAAACTTGAGCTATTATAGGGAATCAAACCACCACTCATAAAAAAACTTAATCACCAACTGATCTTAACTGGATTATTTCCTCAATTTAAGGGTGCATTCCTCAATATAAAGGTGCATTACTCAATCATAGGAAATGATTAGTAGCTAGCTTTTCCTTTTGTTGGTAACTAGGTAATCCATTACAACTTCACTTTAGCGATAAAAAAAGGGCATTTGCATCCAAAAAAGAGCTCTTTTGTAGCCATCAAAATGTTCTTTTGTATATATAAAAAAGATATTTTACATCCATGGATCTCCTATCTCCCCATCTTAGTTTCTACACAGTTGGTATTTTAAATGCAGTCTTGTTGAAGGAGGACCTAGAAGCTTCACAACTCATGTCCTATACATTTATAAGATGAACACATACATTTATAAGATGAAAGAGGCCATTGGAGAACTTGTCCTAAATCAGGTTCTTATTGAAGAATACCTCCACGATGTGTCTTAATTCTCTATATCTATATCCTTTACTCCTAGAGTTCACCAAGTTCCACACAAAATATTCAAGGGATTTTCTCCATTCAAAAGAAGGAGCGGAAAAGAACCACCAATCAAACACTTTTAAGCATTTGGATATTGTGAATGGGCTCACACGCACTTCAAAATAAGGAGTATTTCAAAAAGGCTTTTAGGGATATTCACAAATCCCTTTATCAAGAATAAAGTCACCCAGCTGAGAGATTCTTTAGGAGTAAAGGAATTTTTTTGAGGAGGCTCCTTAGATTCTTCTTTACACATTCTCTTTTATGGGTTTTTATTTTATCCCATTGGGTTTTTTCCTCTTTCCAAATTTACAAAGAAATTTTGTGTGCATGAGTACCTAATATGGATGTAAATTTCCTTGACTCACCTCTTTTCTTATTTAATATAGTTACGTTTATGGGGGGGTGTTAGAGATAAAAAATCTCTCATAGGATCCTAGACCTTAACTCATGATTCTTGGTGTCCAAACCACACTTGTTTTGGCCACTTGAGTCATCCTAGGGAATCTAACCACCACTCATTACAAATCTTAATCACCAACTAATCCTAGCTACACTATTTCCTCAATCTAAGGTGCATTGTAAATCTAATTGTGCATTCCTCAATTAGAGGGAAAGACTAGTATCTAGTCTCAGTTGGTAACTGGGTGATCCATTTCAACTTCACTCCTACTGAACTTACATACCCTAATTCGAATTCATGGGCCTAATTAGGATTTTTACAATCCTTCTTAGTTAGTTAACTAAATATTCAATTAGTTAACTAAGCAATTAGTCAAATAACTAGTTTTGATGAATTCTAGAGCTAAATTAGTTTAGGATAGTTAACATGGATAACTAAAACCATTCATGACAAAATTCTACTTCATGGAACTAATTAGGTATTTTTGGTTATTTAACTCAACATTCATTCAATTAACTCATCTTTCACTCAATTAACTTAGCACTCCATGAGTTAACTAGTCTATACTTGGTATAACTTAGTCTAGTATAGTTAATATCACTAAATATTGTTTTTGAGCTCTTGTTAATCCTAAAACACCTCATACATGCATGAGAAATTTGAATTCCATTCAAACCTAATTCAAATTTCTTGCCTTTAAATATTTTACCCCACCTCTCTTGCAATTTAATAAACTTGATCATTCTTTTCTCTTCCATTTTGAGTTTCTTATGTAGTAATCAATGCTATCCATTTATTACATTATGATTTTATGGCTATTGTTTCTCATTTCATTTATAGTTAGTTTATGTACCTATATCTATACATGTTCAAATGTTATATGGTATCACAACATAGGGGCTACTAAACTAGTCAGCGTTTCAAATATTTCTTGTCACTTATCTAGATTGCAGGCTGAGAAGGGATTTCACAGTCAATATTTTGCATCTATTAAGAAGGATTTTGCATCCACCAATGAAGGCCTTTTCAGCCACCAAAGAAGGATTTCATAGCCACTACTCTTATAGATTGAATAAGGATTTTTGCAAGCCACAAATGAATGCTTTTGCAGCCACCAAAGAAGGATATTTTCAGCCATTAAAGAAGGATTTTCGTAGCCACCAAATAAGGATTTTGAAGCCATCAAAAAAACATTTTTCAGCTCACCAGTGATCCCATTTGTAGCTCATTTTCAGCTACTAAATTTCTCAACTTCTTCCATAAAACAAGTGCTTATTTTCAGCCATCAAAGAAGTGCATTTTCACTTACAAAAGAGCTCTTTTGAATCCATTAGAAAGTGTTTTTTCATCCAACAGAAAGATATTCTACAGCCATGGATCACCTATTTCTCCACATCAGTTGTTACATAGTTGGTAACCTAGATCTAGTATTGTTGAAGGAGGTGTCATACACTTCACAAATCATGTCATACAAGGACATATTCTCTTAAATTCAGAAGATGAAAGTGGCCATTGGATAACTTATCCCAAATCAGGATTTTCTTGAAGAAGACTGTTAGGATTAACTAATCCTCCTTTGTCCAATATAGTCTATTTGGTTATTTTTCCTAACTTAGGAAGTTAGTATCAATGTACTAGATTATGGGGGAAACACGTAGAGGTTATCTTCTACTTATTGAATCTTCATACATGAGTTTTTGTGCCCCTAGTACCAATAACTAAATTATAGGATCCCAGTTTGAGTGCCACCAACAGTCACCTTTAGTTGGCTGTGGTAGGTAAGAAGTTATGCTAAGTTGTCCTCCTATTACATTTAGTTAGATCACTATCAGTTAGCCCAGTTCCATTTTTGCATGCATGTAGGGAGTGTGGCACCCTTTCCCCACCTACCTCATCAGTTAACTGATTGTAGACTAATTTAGACATCCATAGTTAAACTAGTGAGCTCCAACTGTGATTTTTCCACACTGACTAGATAAATAGTCAATTAGAGTTAGTAGATTTGAATCCTATCCACAGTACTCAAATTCCATTTATTGTACTACCATTGTATTGCTGATTAATGAATGGAGATTAATGATGTGATTATCTGCGAAATTCTTGTCTCATTTATATGAAATTTCTGTCATGAATTTTTTGCTCAATGTATATTGATTTTAATTATTCCACTACATAATTCATTTCCAATAGATCTCATATTTTCTTGTATATCTATGGTTCTCAAATTTAACATGGTGTTAAAGCTTGTGTTTAGGCTAGTAGAAAACCTCTAAAACCTCCATGCTTTCACCAGAAGCAACTGATTTTCCACATAATTCCTTGAATCATAACATTTCTCCCTCTAGATTCTTTCCAGAGAAGTATATCCAAGTGTGATAGACTCTGAAAAATTGCACATGTCAAGGTCGAAAGGTTTTGACTGACAAATTTTTGTGAATTGATTGTTTTTGCAGCGTTTTTAATTGCAAGTACAAATTCAAAATGGATTTAAGATCAGCTCCTCCTTTATCACCTTTCAATTATGCAGAGTGTAAATTGAAGATGGTTGCATATCTTGAGAGCCATGATCTCCTTGATGCATTAGAGGAAATTTCAACTCAAAATGGGCCTCCTAAAATGAATTAATAAAATAATAGTTAAAATAATAAAATAATATTTATTAATTTTGGAGGAAGAAAAGAAAAAAACTACTTTTTTGTTTGTATTTTTGACATATCTCCCTGTGTTTTTACTCAAATTTCGATCGGGTGAGCATGTTGGATGTGGAATTAAATTCCACATCCAACGAGTACCCACTCGACATACTTTTGATGGACCCCGCTACCCCAAAAACAAGAAATACCTGAAAAAATGAAATGATGATGTCATCATTCTGTTTTTTCATGTATTTCTTGTTTTTGGTGTAGCGGGGTCCATCAAAAGTATGCCGAGTGGGTACTCTTTGGATGCGGAATTTAATTCCGCATCCAACGAGCTCACCCGATCGAAATTTGAGTAAAAACACAGGGAGATATGTCAAAAATACAAACAAAAAAAAGTAGTTTTTTTTATGATACATATCCCCAAATTTATATTAAAAAAAGTGTTTAAGACCTATACGGTATTTCAAATTTAAAGCAATTTCATTGGCTAATACATGATGACATGGAATTTGAATAAAATTTAAAAGGCCCATTTTGAGTTGAAATTTCCTCTAATGTGTCTTTTGGATATGGTAAAGAATATTATGAAGAGGAATAAGATTGGATAAATGACTGTGATAGAGCATATGGAAGTATGGGTATGGTAAATGTATCATGATATGTGTTATCTCATGGAATCTGTTGAGTATCCATTCAAGCTATTGAGAAATATAGATAGAGACTTTGGTGTGCAGAAAGAAATAGATGATAGTTGGAGAAAATCCAACACCTCATAATGTGTTCTCCATTCAAAAGTATTGGCCTATATTCTCTTATATGAAGTTGTTCAAGATGAAGAAGAATCAAAATATTCAACTTAATCAATTCGAATTGTTGAAAGTCTCCTTGCAGTGAATCCTTCTCATGTTGCTCCATAATTTTATGAGATATCTAATATCTCATATTCTCATATGGATGATCCAGTAGAAGACAATCAAATATTCATTGATTAATAAAAACTCTCATTCCATTCTACTCAATCATTCTCCAGTGATTCTTCTATTCTAAATTATGTGCAAAGTTTTCCAGTGAAAGCTCAAAGAGCTGAAGAGAAATTCAATTTCTCTCTCTCTAATCATGCTGCTAGTGTGCATAAAAATGATACTTTGGATGTTTTGGAAGAAATATCATATTTTAGGAGTGATCCATTCACCCTCATTGATATAGAGCTTCTAGAAAATTCCTACATGATTGCTTGCAAAAACACTAAGAGTTTTCTTGAAGAAGGAGAAAATTGTGCATCTATCATCTCAGTGGAGCACTTGGAACCTTTGTTCCACACTCTTGGATATGATATGACTTTATTTGGTTTGGATTTTAAGTATCAAGAGCCTCTAGTCATTCTTGTAGATGTTCTCATCAATTTTGGCGTGAAAAATCAATCACCTCAAGTCTTTTTCAAATTTTATGCTAGGGTTTCGATGTTAGTTTTCTCTCATGAGTTTTCTAATATTAAATTTTGTGAATAATTATATATTTTACAAGTTATATTAAGTTATACACCTTAATAATTCCCTCTCCATGGTCCCATTAATTATCTACCTTCCTACTTGATCACATTCTCATCTCCTCACAATACTAGTAAAGACGGAGTCATCTTGCATTCGCCCAGACACTTGCTCCTAACACCTGGAGATTATTTTACCTCACATGGTTCGATGTTCAAGGATGAAACATATAATTTTCTTGGGATTAAATCACATGGTTCGAATTCATAGGAACATTTTCTCTCTCAGTTGCTCTACATGGGTCAAGTTTTCATCTTCCAATTGTGTATGTTCCTGATTAAGTTGAGCATACTCATCTTCTTCCAAAGAGGAAAATTCCTCTAGACATAAAATTTAGTTTGGAGAGGTTCACATGATGCATAGTATCAGGATGATGATGCATATAATAACTAATATTCTACATTATTCCTCCATAGTGTCACAGATTAAAGCAATATTTTCACATGTTTTGCTCAAAGAGAAAAAAATTCTCTTAAGTATGGAAGCTTGTTTCCTTATTACCTGCTTATTTGAGGAAGGGTTTTACCATGAGGTTTTCCCATTTTCCTGATTTTATTAAGACTTTTTTTTTCATTTAGATGGTATGGGTGACTTTTGGCCTAGTTTCCAGGGCCCAATTTGTCCAAGGTTAGGATTAATTAATCCTCCTTTTTCCAATATAGTATATTTGGTCATTTTTCCTAACTTAGAAAGTCATTATCACTTTACTAGAGTATGGGGGACACACCTAGAGGTTATATTCCACTTACTACATCTTCATGCATTAGTTTATGTGCCTATGGGACCAATCCATACATTATAGGAGCCCACTCTGAGTGCCACTAGCTGTTATAGTGGATTTCACCACTCCAAGTGAATCACACTTTGTATGGCCTTCCCCTGTCCCTCCACGGACTCCTTAGACCCCATGGATCACTTTTTTTCCTTTGATGTTTCCTTGATCATCCCTAAAAACATATGAAAAATGATACACGTGACTTTTAAACCTATAAGCACGTATGTACACGGGTTTCACCACTAAAACTGTGTACATCAGGATGTGTGCATAATCTAGATCCTTTTGGAGTTTTCCTTGACATGGATCTGACTCATTTGATTCCTGGTCTTCCATATTCCTTGAGATCGCTCGGATTAGACCTTTCATTACCACTTTGAAAATCTATATAAGGAACCCCTTGGTACATTGAAGGCAGAAGAGAGAATTGAGAGAAAAGAAACTATAGTCCATTGTTGCTAGAACTTAAGCTTGAGTCTGCATCCCTTTGTCCCTTTGAGCACTTTTGTGTTCTTCCCAAGATTGCCTTTTGCTTGTGAGATTGCTATCGAGAGATGGAGGCCCAAGTGGGGGATTCATTTTCTCCGGTTCGTAGACATGCCGTCAGAGGTTGTATCTTGTAATCTCTAATTTATATTAATAGAAATATCTTTTCCTGTCCAATAATGTGTGTTTGAATGAATATTTTATCCATTGGATTATGTCAAATTCTTATACATTATTGATTATATATGCTAGAATAGATCTAACACCATGATATATAGAATGCTTGTGTTGTTTACTTGTTGTTGAGGAAGTAATCTATCAATTCAAGTTGAATTTGGAAAGCTCAACAGGGATCTACTTCAACCGTCCAGATAAGGTACGAGGTCTGATCCTTTAGTGTTAGACATTTAATTTCTATTGCATATTGGAAAATATTGATTTATGGAGTCAAGCTATCTGTTGTGGTACCCCAAGCCATAGGAATTTCTCTCCAAAATAGAATTGGCGAGTCCACTAGGGAGTTCCTAGTAGTTTTCCTTTGGGGGTTGTTTTCTCGGCATTCAATGTATTTGAATTGCTTTTTCTCTCTTGTTTCTATGTCGGGTATGGGGGCATGTATGCCTGGTAGAGTCTGATTGATGTGAATTTTGTCTTAGCCTGTCTGTTTGCCTTGATTTTATGCACCTTTCTTCATGCATGCAAGTTTTTGAGTTACAGTCACGTATGCATGCGGGTTTATCTTCGATTTCCTTGTATACACACGGTTTTACTGTGAAAAGTCGCATATGCCATTGATTTTGACTTTTTGTGGAAGATAATTGGTTGCTGGGTGAATTCTGATATTTGCTGAGTCTCCTTTGGCACTGCCTGAGTCTGTTTATACCTCTGTTTCTGACCAGAAACATTTTTTTTAGGCTAAATTTTTCTTTTTTAAGAAGGTTCTTGTCATGGAATTTTTGATTTTTTGTTTGAGATTAGTGCATTAGAGTTCTTTTACATTAGTGCTTACTTGAGTGCTATTTGGGTGTGCTTGCAGAGTCTAGGGGTTGT
>LPNX010952792.1:480-21778 GCA_001517045.1 Pseudotsuga menziesii | reverse complement strand
CATGTATGTGTCTGTCCAGGTGAGTGTGTGAAATCCTTGGTATAACCAATGTTTCTCAGGATCCTCCTCTCAAAAGGGAGTTAAGCACGAGGCAGTGTGAGAGGTTATTGATTGGGATGGCCCCTAGTCATAACTGAGTAGCACCAGAGATATTTATAGGATTGTATTCATATCTGGGGGCTCTTTCGAGAGTTTTGGGCTTTGCTACCCTGCCCATATGGTCAATCCTGCCTGCGACTGTCCGCCTGAGCATTGATTATATTGAGGTGACCTTAGTGTCCTTACCTAGGATATCGAGGGGGTACTTTGTAGGGGTTATTCTGTGGGTGTCCTGGCCAGGTTGGGGTTGGACAACATAGTCGCTTTACGCATTAAAGCTGAGGGCCACAATAATTGGTTACATACCTCTGCTTCTTGTGTATGGGAGTCTCAAGCCTCTCCTAAGTGAGACATACCTGCTTCATTCATGAGCTCACTTATCTAGCCCTTGTTTGCTTGCATTTGGCTTTAGATTTTATTAGTGATTGCTCTGTGCACGATAGTTGGCCTAGGGTTTATGTAAATAGAGAGTCTTTGCTATTTTTTTGAGTCATCGTGGATTCGAGTGCGGTTCCTCTCCGTTCACGTCGTTTAGCAGGACTTCTGCCTTCTACTTCTCCCCTCCTTTGGGAGAGAGACCTAGACAGTCTAGGTGGACTATGTCACACATTGATTCACACACCATGGGAGACCATTTAGAGGATATTCTTGAACCACCTCCTCCCATTCGTGTAGACGATGGGGAATTTACTCCTACTTATGATCCTTCACCCGACTTAGCTGAGTTAGGTCCTATGATTTCTGAGATAGGAGCCATGCATGATAGACCTGCTCACTCTAGGGCTGATTCCCCATTGACACATTACCGGTATGGAATGAATGAGGACGTAGAGACTCATTTTGAACCTGCCAGCACTGGATACGGTAGTTATGCTATGTTTGGTTTCCCTACACATGATTTGGAATTTCATGTCAAATATGACTTCGAGCCTAACACTATGCCTGGGGGCACTCTCATTTCTTACCATGCAGAGAGGTTTGGGAGCACTAGTCACATTTCACCTTCCATCCCAGTGGTGGAAGCTACATCATATATCCCTCCTAGGTCTAGAGTTAGAGATCCCATTAGGATACCAGACCCGAGATGAGTGACGATAGATGGTAGCACGTATATTATTACCCAGATTCCTTCATCCTTGGCCCCTAGTTCTTCAAATGTACATCCTCCACCTTATTCACGTGGTCCTTCAAGTCAGCACATGGCTATGATTCAGGTCCGTACTGCGGTTACTAAACCAATTGTGTCTCAATTTTACATACCACTCGTTGCTTTGGGAGGCTATGTTCATGCTTCTAGATGTCATATTACTACTTTTGCAGCATATATCCCTACTTCCAGTATGTATATTCCTACTTCCAGAGCGTATATTCCTACCTACGGAGTGTCTCATGGGGCATCACATGCGATGAACTATGGACCCTATTATGGGGCGCAATACGGACGGGGTTCTTCACCTTATGGAGGCAGGTATCAACAACCTGCTTACTCTCCTAATTACAGCTTTATAGCTCCTATTAGTCAAGGTCCACCACATTATGGTGCTTCCATGCCACCCTATACGGGTCATATGGGAGGAGGAAACTATGGCCAAGGCCATGGTGGTAGTCAACTCTATATGAATCAGGGAGTGGTCCATCGACCTCACCATCCTAGGCTCCCTTTCCTTGCGACGCTTAATCTTCCTGACTTATCGAGACTAATGAACGATCCTGTGGCTCATGACCCGGCTTGGCCGACTGTCCCTACCAAACTTCCTTCGGACATACCTAAGTTCGAGGGCAAACCGGGAGAGGATCCGAGCGAATGCGATACTATGTTTCACCTATGGTGCTCTTCGAATTCATTACATCAGGACTTAGTCTATTTGAGACTATTTCAAAGCACCCTCACAGGGCCTGCTACGAAATGGTATATAGAGTTACCTAGGGGCGCTTTCACTTTGTTCGATGACCTTGCGATGACTTTTCTTAATCACTTCCAGCTACTAGTGCGTTATGACATTGGTACTAAACTCTTGTCGACATTTCGGCAAGATAAAGCCACAGATATTTCTGATCATATTCAAGAGTGGCGTAGACGGAAGAGATTAATTAAAGCCTTTATACTGCCAGAGTTCCTCCTTGAGTGGTTCCTCAAGGCGTTATTGCCATATATAGTGAAGGATGTTTCTACATCCAGAGTGCAGAATGAGGAACAAGCAATTTTTAGGGCGCAAGAACTAGACTTGATCTATGCTCAGTCCGGTTTGTTGTATGAGATTATTCCCAATGCTCCTCATTCCAGTTTCGATCCCAAAGTCAAACCTGGACCACATGCTGATGGCATTGTGGGTTGTGCAAGTGTGAAACCTACAGTTTCAGTTGCAAAACAAGTTGGTCAGTTGTTAATCAACCAATCTGCTTTGGGACAAGTTACGGCTTCGTTTCAACCCGCCCAAACGGCGAATGTACTTTCTGTGCAATCGTCGGACCAGAAGGGTAACCAATAGCACAGACGGAATAGAAAAAAAGGGTAAAAATAATCGAAAGGGTGGGAATAAGAATGAGAATGCTAACAATAATGACAAGAATGGTCAAAATGCTGTGGGGGACAAGCAAGCTAAATGTAAGGTTAAGTTCCCTTGCAAGTTGTGTAAGGACGATTACCTCACTTACTTGTGCCCTCGTATTGAGGAAGCTTCGAGATTCTTGGCACAGGGCCCAACTGTGCTAACTAACCCTTTACCGCATAATCAAAATATGAACTTGAAGTCCCATTACTAGTCTAATGATGATCATGATCCGCCGGAGACTAGTGGTCGTGGGTGCATTAACATGGTCCGTGCTGCAAAAGTTGTGACCCGTGTGAAATATTATGGTTCGTCACAACCCAGCCTAGGAAAAGAACCTGATCCACTAGGGTCCCTTTTGCATATTGAGAAACCTGTGGATAAACCTGAGACTGCACCTCGCATTCCTAAGGGAGCCCTTAAGCGTTCAAGGCATAGTCCAAATGCCCGAGCCGCCCAAAATTATTCAATTGTCGAGGATTTGGGCCATACTCCTTGTGCGATGTTTACATTGGAAGTGCTTCAGAGTTGTCCTTCGCAAACGAAGGCGTTGATTTATGCCCTTGGTGTGAACAATGATGATTCTTCCTTCCTGATTAAATTTGAAACCACAGGAATTCAGCCTTGCTTGCCCTACTATGTGTCTCTTTTGGTGCACGTAGAATGTCTTAATATGATCGTCAAGCGTACTGTGATTGACGAGGGTGCTGTTGCTTCTGTGATGTCTTTATCCTGTTGGAAGGGTATGGGTTCCCCTGAGCTGTCTAAATTAGAAACTAGGTTAATTGCGTTTGATGGGAGATATTTTAAGCCGCACGGTATCCTTCCTTCCCTTAAAGTCCATTTGGGAGGGAAGACTGTTGTGATAGAGGTTGAGGTGGTTGATGAGCCCATTGACTACAATCTCTTGTTGGGTAGGAATTGGATGTACAACATGCAAGCCATTGCTTCTTCCTTGTTCCATGTTGTATTCTTTCCCCATAATGGGAAGATTGTAACGATTGATCAAATGGCATTCAAGAATCCGTCTGCTACCGCATCTTCGGGAGCTTTGATCCCGATCGTTGAACATTATCAGCTGGCAACTGGGAGTGTGAGTGTAGGCATGTATCCATCCCTCATGGGAAGCTTTAGTTTTCCTGCACCAATCCTCATGATAGGATCTAGTTTCAATGAGGCTTCGACATCTATAAGATCGGTGTCTTTTCGCACGAGTCATATGGAAGATCCGTGGATTCTTCCTGCACCGAGTACTTCGAGTGTGCCTGTCATGATGGATGTGCTGTTGCATGTAGCTGTGATTGCTTATCAAGCTAATCTAGATTTTGTTGCAAAGCCTAGTCCTTCCTCTTCACGGACAGGGGAGGAGGACCCTTATGTGCTGCCGGCATGGGCAGTACAGTCTTCTCACGTGAACGACTACCTTGATATGGTTTTCCCTTCGAATGAAGCAATTATTGAGGCTATGTTGGGAGTTGAGCCACCATGGGAGGAGCTCCATCATAGATCATATTTTCTTCTAGAGCTTGACTGTTTGGAACATGAGGATTTTAGGGCGATTCTTAGTCAGAGAGTTGGTAGTCCTGTGGTTCTATTAAGCTCTCCTGGTTCGATGGCTGATGGAAACATGGAAAACATATCTTCAACGATTCCTATCAACATCTCTTGCAATCCTAGCACAGTAGAGAATGTCTATATTGGGGAAAAATGTTCCCATGCTGAGATTCTAGAATACATCAAGCTATTTAAGGAATTCTGTGATATTTTTGCTTGGTCTTATGACAAGATGCCAGGTATTGACCCTTGAATTGTCGAACACAAGATTAAGACTTACCCCAATGCTAAGCCTATTCAACAGTGTTTACACCTGGTGAATCCTAGGAAAGCACCCGCCATTAAGGCAGAGATAGAGAAGCTGTTGAAAGTCGGTTTCATCTATCCCATTCCCTTGACGAAGTGGGTTTCAAACCCCATTCCGGTGGATAAGAAGCAGGGAGTGATCCGCATATGTATTAATTTCCATGATTTGAATTGTGCCTGTCCTAAGGACAACTTCCCCACACCATTTATTGATCATATTTTGGATGAGTGTGTGGGTAGGGAGGTTTTTTCCTTCATGGATGGCTTTTCTGGGTATAATCAGATACAAATTAAACTTGAGGACCAACATAAGACTACATTTATTTGTCCTTGGGGAAGGTTTTCATATCGAAAAATGCCTTTCGGTCTTAAAAACACCAGAGCTACATTTCAGCGGGAAACGACCTTGATCTTCCATGATCTCAAGTCAATTATTGAAGTATTTTTGGTTGACCTCGCTACTCATTCTCGTATGAGAATGTGTCATCCCTATCACTTGAGATTGGTATTCGAAATATGCCGGCACTATTCAGTTAGATTAAATCCACATAAGTTCATCTTTTGCGTGAAGTCATGTCGTTTGTTAGGGTTCATCATTTCTAAAGAGGGTATAAGAGTCGACCCTTTGAAGGTTGAGGCAATACTTCAGTTGTCTCCCCCAAAAAATATTCGTCATCTTTAGTGCTTGCAAGGCATGGAAAACGTCTTACAAATATTTGTTGTCAACTTTGCCAATTTGACTAGAGGCTTCATGCGTCTCTTGAATAAGTATACTCCCTTTGAGTGGGATGAGCGAGCCTAGGAGTCCTTTGATGCACTCAAACGAGCCCTAGCATTGGCCCCAGTGATTAGTCCCCTAGAATATAGCCATGATTTCTTATTGTATGTGGCCACATCTTTAGAGACAATTGGTATGGTTTTGGTTCAAGAGGATGAGGAGCTCCAAGAGCATGTCATATATTATCTGAGTCGGAACCTTATTGATGCAGAGATTCATTATTCTCATGTCGAGAAGCTTGCTTTAACTACCATACATGCGGTTTAGCGGTTGAGACATTATATTCTCCTTCGCCAGACCTTGGTTGTGGCCCATGTCAATCCGTTTCAGTTCATCCTCACCCGTAGGATGATTGGGGGAAAGTATAATAAATGGATTGTCATTCTGCAAGAGTTTGATCTCGAGTTTGTTTCGACAAAATCGAAGAAGTCTTTAATATTTGCAGAGCTTATATCGGATTTTCTGAGTGAGACCGAGGAGTTGGTTTGTTAAGATACGTTTATCGATGAACACATCTTATTAATCTCAACATTAGACGCATGGTATGGGGATATCATAATATATTTACAAACACTGAATACCCCTACTCACCTCTCGCGAGATGAACGACGACGATTACGTCACGTCTCTAAGAACTACCTCATAGTGGACAATACTTTGTACCATCGTGGGGTAGATTCCATTTTACGATGTTGTTTAACTCATGAGGAGGCTGAGGTAGTGCTGAATGATTGCCACGGAGGGGCGTGTGGTGGTCATTTATCTGGGATTTCTACAGCTCAAAATATTTTAAGAGCAGGTTAATTCTGGCCGTCGATCTTTAGAGATTGTATTGATGCGGTCAAAAGGTGCCACCTTTGCCAAGTGTTCGCACGTAATATGCGCTCGAAACCTACCCCGTTACATCCCATTATCACCGCTGGTCCCTTCACTAAGTGGGGGCTCAATTTTATGGATTGCAACCCAGCTTTGGCTGGGAGGCACCATCAAATTATAGTGGCTATTGATTACTTCATGAAATGGGCTGAGGCTATGCCTACAGTAAAATCCAACGGTGAGACAGCCGCTCACTTTGCATTCAACCAAATTATTACTTAGTTCGGGATTTCGAAAGAGCTTGTCACTGACCATGGCTCGCACTTTCAGAACTGTATGATGGAAGAGTTGGCATAGAAGTTAGGGTATAAGCAAGAGAAATCCTCTTCTTACTACCCTCAAGCAAATGGACAGGTAGAGGCAGTGAATAAATCACTCAAATCCATTCTCCAACGAACCATCGCACAAAGCAAGATGAATTGGCACATTATGTTATACCCTGCTTTGTGGGCATATTGAACCGCTGTTAAGACTACCATTGGTTTTTCTCCATATCAACTTGTACATGGAGTGGAGTCGATATTGCTGGTTGAATGTGATATTCCTTCGTTGAAGCTAGCTGTGGAACTCTTACCAAACACTTCACCTTTGGAGGAGCGTTTGGTTCACCTTGAGCAACTTGATGAGCAGTGTTAGGATGCCTTGGTGGCTCTATAGGTTAATAAGGATTGCGTAAAGGCCCAATATGATAAATCTATCCGTCCAAGGGTGTTTAGTGAAGGAGACTTGGTCCTTTTGTGGGATCAACCGAAAGAACCCTTGGGGGTAGGGAAATTTAATCCTATGTGGCATGGTCCTTACATGGTCAAGCATGTGTTAGAGAAGGGTGCCTATGAGTTAGTGGATTATGAAGGGACGGCCTTGGCGGAGCCTAGAAATGGGCTCTATCTTAAGAAATACTATGCATGATTTTCAGCCAAGGATGCTTATTGTCTATTATTGTACAGCTTTGCATAGTTAGGTCTTTTTCTTATCATGATCGAGTTTGTGATTAGTTTCCGTTTATTTTGGCAGATGTCAATGGAATATTCCACCTACATAGGATTCATGGATGGTGCAAGTCATCACACTCAACACTCAGCCTCTACTGCTTGGGTGATTTATACTCCTATGGGTCAGGTACTGTCTTCAGGAGGTGTATGTCTACGACCATCTTCCAACAATGTTGCTGAATATAGCACCGTTATTGAGCTTCTACAGGATTCCATTCTACATGGTGTTCTATCTCTTGAGGTATGTCTTGATTTAGAGTTAGTAGTGTCACAGCTCAATGGTTTGTACCATGTTAGAAATCCGACGTTATTGAGAAGGTTCTTGCGTGTGAGATTGTTAGAACGACAATTTGACAATATAACATATATACACATTCCAAGAAATAATAATCAAGTTGCTGACTCATATGCTAACTACGTGTTAGATTGGCATTTGTTTCATTCACAATAAATTAATCACAAACACAATTTTTACACATGTAAATAAATAAATCGATCACCATAAAACTTTTTATATATACATCAAAAATGTGGTAATACATAGTGTCATGATACAAAATTGGGGCTTTTAAGCCACCATCATATAATACATGGTCATACAAAATATATACACTCCTAGGTGTCTAATCCTGTGGAGGAGGAGGAGAGTTGTGATCATGGAACGTCACTACGGCTCTAGCTAGCTGTAGGAATAAACGCACCCATGCGCGTGGTACACCCACCACCTGCCACTGCATGGCCTCAGGAAAGTCCTTGACTTGCACCATGGGAACTCTATGAGACAGTCTCACAAATTTGGTATGAATGCTCTGGAGCATCCGCTCCACATCCACACCCATGATGTCATCTCCTCTTCCCCTCCGTGTATGACGAGGGAAGCCCTCTGGTCACCATGGTCCCACATCTGCACACAAATGGTAGATGTCACTATGTATTGTCATGCAAAAACATGTCTTTTTGATTCCATATAATCAAGAAAACACAACAAAAATTAAATAACTCAAAAAATTTAAAAAGAGTGAGGGTCGAGATTCGTTATCTATATCGCCATATGCCGATACTGGTCGTAGCAGCATGTTCGGGTTCCCCTAGAAATCTATCCCTGCATAGGGGTAGTCATCGATGGCAACTATTTGTCATCGCCACCATGGAAAGAAGTTAGCTGGATATGGGTTGGACACCCTACCACCCCCCAGTCTGTGCATAGCATCTGCCCAATGCCGTTGGGCTGGATCTCAAACCTCGTGGAGAGGAACGTCCACTCTAGGGCTCAATCCTGGAATACGATCGAAGAAAAATGTGCTCAAAATACTGTTGAACCCAAAGTTCCACACCCTACCTGCCTTACACCCACTGAGCTGGTGTTTCATGTTGCTCAGTAGTGTAGCACTCCAGTCGTAAATAGTGGGTCTCATGCACTCCAATGCATAGAACATCAGAGGCCACAAGGATTGGTGGAGTGATGCTAAGCTGGCTATCCTGCCCAGTGTCAATAATATGGCCTTTAGGCCCAGCACCTGTATAGCATTAGTAGGGACCTAACTCCCCACCTTATCGGTGTCTGGATAACAGTACACTACAATGTACTCGTTGATAGTCAGGCCACCCCTTGGCCCACCATGGGAATGAAGGTTCACGACCTCCCCTCATCTAGAAAGCCCTATGATAAAGTATATGTCCTCCACCTCTATGGTGAGGGACATCCCATCAATATGGAAGGACTCTGAGTCTAGATCCCAATAGTCTACTAGCATCTGTAACAGTCTTGGTTTGGCCCTCAAACCACCAAGACACCAAAACTTGTAGAGTCCGCATGTATGTAGAGCATGTTGAGCCATTAAGTTGGCCCTTACTACTTCCTCTACTTCACCATGCTCACACTCTCTCCACTCTAGCACCATATTGCACAAGAAATTGCACATTTTCCCATTAGTTTATTGAAAATTTCATATGCACGGCCTCATACGCGACTATTTTCAAAACAGCCGCGTATGTACATGGGTTCAAGGCCATTTTCCACATATAGCAATCCCTATACGTGGAAAAAACCTCGATTTCCAAGTGGGCCGCAACGCTCATTTTGGGATGGCTTAGAAAACTTATTTGACCATGAAGATTCATAAAAAAATATATCAAAATGCAAGAGGAGACCATGAGTAAATACCTGGAAGAAACGGGAGTGAATTTTGCCAGCTGGATCTCCTAGAATTCGCTGTTGAAAATCAGAGCTCAAATGGCTAAAAGTTTCAAATGATTTATACTTTTTACTATTTATAGAAAATTTTCAAATATTTGAAAATTTTTACCCCCTTTTCTATAGTTTCGACATTTTCTAACCATTTTGGACCGTTTTTGACATAATTTGTGATGTAGAAGACCTTTTTCAGTGTTGTTTCAGCCATTGGATTGACCCGTTCATGCCGATCTCATGTATCATGTCTAAACTAGCATATAGGTTAGGTTTCACCACCATTTTCATTTTGCATTACCTTATGACCATATCACCATGTCCTTAGGTACAAACCCACTCTATTATGTCACAGAACCTTCTTGCTACGTTAGAGGTGGCATGATATGAGTGGTAGAGCTTTACCTTACATGGGTACCCTAGTTAGCGCCTTATTTGCATTTGGTGCCCATGCCGACGTTTTCTCCTTTAGGGTGTGGGAGTCCATTGTATAGTACCTCCATGACATTTCGCAAGAGCCTCATACTCCTCTTGATCTTATGCTAGCCCATTTCCCTCAGGACTCCCTCATGTCAAGTTGTGAATGCATTATCGTGAGATTTTCCTGCCTTATTGAGCTTTATGCTGGCTCCCCTGACATTGCGTTTCATCCATATAGCTCGAGCTTGTCTCATGTCTAGCCATGTAGAGCCTCTTTTTATATCCTTCGCATCTTGATTCCCTTTTTACCGGGAGGGGATTTTCCCCCGAGTGTCGATATCCTACACATGTATCCTTGCATTGAGCATAGGTACGTTCCACTGCTTGGAACTAGTTTGTTTTCCCTTATGACACTTGTCTCCTCCTAGTCTGTAACTATAAAGCTATTTTATTCTTTTTTCAAGCTTTTTAAATAACTGAAAAAGTCCAAAAAAATCAAAAAACCAAAAAGCTGGACAAGGAAAGATGTTATCTGTGGAAGCTGTTGAGTCGTGTAACCTTCGAACAGAGCACTGTATATCACATCCATTGGTTGGGTTATAGTTTGACTTTAGGAGCTGTACTCATTTATTTGAGTTTATCTCCACCGACTGGTTAATCTTCCAGTCCCTATGGAGCCTTTGTCGATGCCTCCTATGTCGCAGAGATGTCCCAGTTTGTATATCGAGTCTATGCTACCTTCATTCAGTCACCATACGCTGTTATGCTCTTGTTTGAAGAAAGTTGAAACCTGAGTCGGCCATTCCTTAGGTATCTTGACTTTGCATGTCGGCCATTCCCGGTATAGTTACTGGTTCATGCACCTTATGATCGAGTCCTTCCACATAATACAGCTTTGTTGAGTACCTCATGTTGGATGATGGGGGATGCCTTAATTCCCTCCTTCTAGCGGATTTCATCCCATCGGCTTCAGATCATTTATTCTGGGATTGGAATCTAGAGTCATTTTGAGTGCCTTGAGACTTGCAGTCATTAGTGGCAGGTTCTCTCGCCATCGAAAGTTTCTTGGGAATACATCAATGTCCCCTAATTGATGGATCCTCTCAAGTGTTCAACCTCAACAAATTTATTCACACTTGTTAGTTTTCACTCTAGTACCTTGATTCCCATTTTCATTATCAGTGGGTGATCTCGCGTCTCATAACAGTATACATTAATGACCGATAATCAGATGATCGACTACTATGTTCAACCTCAACACTTCTATTTGCATAGTAGGACATGTACTCGTAGCGATTTGTGTATAAGAATTTCTAGATTGGTGGCATCTCTTATATGCTACCTCCTTGATCATGCCAGTGTTCATGAGATTTAAGCTCTCGTGACTTAATTCCAGTATATGTCAGATGTTTCCAGCCACTATGGAAATCTTGATCTATTATATATCTTCAGCCATTTTGGAGATCATGGTCCTTTGTATATCTTCATCATGGAGATTATGATCTATGTATATAGTACGTGGTGATGACCACATATGTGATATCATGTTTCATGCCTATTCATGGCCATTGTACTCTTATGTATCCGGGACTGCTATATGTATTTGCAATTATATGCAGAGTTGTATTATTGTACTATGCTGATTGGGTGGCTGGTTTTCCATTTGGGATCCTTCATCACTCCACTTCTAGGATGGAATTTTAATGTATTTTGGCCATCATATAACCCCTCTGATCTCATACATTAAGGGGCATCTGTTATAGCAGATTTAACCACTCCAGGTGAATCACACTTTGTATGGCCTTCCCCTGTCTCGCTGTAGACTCCTTAGACCCCATGGACCACTTTTTGTCCTTTGATGTTTCCTTGATCACCCCTAAAAACATATGAAAAATGATACACGTGACTTTTAAACCTATAAGCGCGTAAATACGCGGGTTTGACCACTAAAACTATGTACATCGGGATGCGTGCATAATCCAAATCCTTTTGGAGTTTTCCTTGACATGGATCTGACTCATTTGACTCCTGACCTTCCATATGCCTTGAGATTTCTCGGATTCGACCTTTCATTACCCCTTTGAAAAGCTATATAAGGAACCCCTTGGTACATTGAAGGTAGAAGAGAGAATTGAGAGCAAAGAAACTATAGTCCATTGCTACTGAAACTTATGCTTGAGTCTGCATCCCTTTGTCCCTTGGAGCACTTTTGTGTTCTTCCCAAGCTTTCCTTTTCTTATGAGCTTGCTATCGAGAGATGGATGATTGAAGTGGTGGAGGCCCAAGTGGGGGATTCAGTTTCTCCGGTTCGCAGACGTCCCGTAANAGAAATATCTTTTCCTGTCCAATAATGTGTGTTTGAATGAATATTTTATCCATTGGATTATGTCAAATGCTTATACATTATTGATTATATATTCTAGAATATATCTAACACCATGATTTATAGAATGCTTGTGTTGTTTACTTGTTGTTGAGGAAGTAATATATCAATTCAAGCTGAAGTTGGAAAGCTCAATGGGGATCTACTTCAACCATCCGAAATAAGGTATGAGGTCTGATCCTTTAGTGTTAGACATTTAATTTATATTGCATATTGGAAAGGATTGATTTCTGGAGTCAAGATGTCTGTTGTGGTACCCCAAGCCATAGGAACTTCTCTCCGTAACACTAGCCGTCACCTTCAATTGGTTGTGGTAGGTAAGCAGTTATGTTGAGTTATCCTTCAGTTACTTTCAGTTATCCTAGCACCATTTTTACATGCATGCAGGGAGCATGGCTCCTTTCATCCACCTACCTCATTAGTTAACTAATTGTAGACTAATTTAGACATCCCGAGTTAACTAGTGAGCTCTAGTTGTGAGTTTTCCACACTGAGTTAGCCAAAAAGTTAGTTAGAGTTGGTAGATTCAAATCCTATCCATAGTAATCAAATTATATTTATTGTACTACCATTGTATTACTATTAATTAATGAATATTAATGTGGTGATTATCTGAGAAATTCTTCTTCGATTTATCTAAAATCTATGTCATGGATTCTTTTCTTAGTGTATATTGATCTTAATTATTCCACTACACAATTCCTTTCCAGTAGCTATCATATTGTCCTATAGATCTATGGTTCTCAAATTTAAAAAATACCTCCAGGATGTATTCTCATTCTTGAGATCTAAGACCTTTACTCCTCTAGTTCACCAAGTTCTGCACAAAATATTCAAGGAACTCTCTCCATTCAAAAAAGGGAGTGGTCAAGAACCACCATTGAAACACTTCAAACTGTTTGGATCTCATGAATGGGATCACATGCACTTCAAAATAAGGAGGAATTAACAAATATCTATAGGTATATTCACAAATTCCTTTACCAAATTGTGAGAATTGCTTCTCAGGGAGATCTAGGAGCTAGAGAAATATTCACAATCAAAGTATTTGATAAAATATGTAAGAGAACAACAAAGAGACTGAAATAAAACATATGAATGGTGCCAATATCTAACCATTATATTACAAAACACCTTGTGGATGTGTATTATACATATTTATAGTACATTGTAGAAACTTTGTGAGCCCTTGGAGGCCATGCAAATGCATACAAGTGTTAGGATAGGATTTGACCCATAAACCCTCGTAGGTTGACCAACAGGCTCCCAAACCTAACAAAAAAGAAACGAATCCATGTGTGAAGATGTAATAAGCAGTCATGGTTCATAAATGAGGGAGTAAAAGCATGGGAAAGTGCATGGGTGAGTGGGAGAGTCCCTAGGAGCTAAATAAATTCCCAAGGAGACCAAAAAACAATCACATTCACACACTAGTGCCCCTATTCAAAGGTGGATGTGGTTTGAAATTAATGAAGAAAGTCTGAAATGTTAGAATGATTAGACTAGAGCACCTCAACTGTCAATTAATGAGACATAATCACCTATTTGACCAATATTGATGAGTATAACCTAAGTTAGACCATAGAACATAAGCACAAGGCTAATGATGATGTATCCTAGGTAGATCATTAAGGTATTAAGGTATATTACTGCTCCAACATTCCCCCTTAATCCTAACTTAGTACAACTTGTTCAACAAGATTTATTAAGGCCTTGGAAACTAAGGAACACATCACCTTTTACAACAACATTTTATTGATCCATGTAACAGAGGTAAGGAGGAAAACCTTATGGGACAAAACTTCCCCTAAAAAATGGATATGACAGAAAAACAAAATCTGTATACAATCCAAACTAGATGAGTATGTCTGTAGGAATCTTCTTCTTAGGAAGAGGTGAAATGTGCTCAACCAACTCAAAAATATGTACAGCTGCTTGATGAATCCTAGGACCATGTAGAACAACTGAAATGCACTTATAGGAGAGAAAATGGTGCTCTTCAGACTTGAACTTTGAACCAACCAGGGTGCCATGGCCAAAAGAGACTTGAAGTGCTTGAGAATAGGTGACCTCAAGTGAATCATAAGGCTATTGAAGCATCAAATTTGAAATAATATTGTAATCAGCTCCAAGAAGGTGCGCCCTTGTGATGGAAAAGGCTTCTCCATATTCAAATGAACTTGAAGGAACTCTACTAGTCATGGTGGAGGAATACATAGGAAGAAAAAGATTGCGAAGCAATGAGAGATCTTCACTTGAATTCCAAACTTCTCCTTGACCATATTTTGAACCAATAATCTCATATGAATAAAAACCATCTTCTGGAGAAGCCTCACTATGATCATGAACTAGCAACACATCTTCATGATTTGTAATAGAAGACATAGAGGAGAAAGAAATAGAATGGAAAGATAACTCTTAAACCATATTTATGGAATCAAATCGTATGCTATCTTCATGAAAAATAGCTTCTTAGAAAAGAGAGGAAGCCACAGAGGAAGAAACTTGAGTTGGATCATTTGTTGAATCTCTGCCTACTTCTTCTTCTTCATTTCGAACAAATTCTTGAGAAATGCAGGAGGTCAATATATTTGGAGGGATAAAACATAAGGATGTTCCCACTTGCTTTCTCTCCATATAGCTCATATCTTCTTTCTGCATGCCAAGAGATTTATTTATATTTATACAAAGCTCGAATGGGTACTCAATATAATCAAAGAAATAGCACATTGTCGGAGGTATAGTGAGACACATAGTTCCATAGGATCTATCACAATCATTAAGCCAATCACACTTATCTTCATAGGACTCTAGATCACTCATAACACCAATGGAGACATCATAGAGACATTGTCTCTTGATATATGCACGTTTTCGGCTTCCACTCAGAATAGTTTAATGGAGAAAGGAGAGGAATTACTTTCGAATCCATGAAGTTGTTGTAGGAACCTGCAATGAAAAACACTCATATGTTCTAGAGATATCCCTTAAACAACAACTCAAACCTATATAGATTTGTTTGCATCTCCAAATAGCTCTGGTACCATATGAGAATTGCTTCTCAGTGATATCTAGGAGCTAGAGCAATATTCAAAATCAAAGTATTTGACAAAATATGCAAGAGGACAATAAAGGGACTGAAATAGCACATATGAATGGTGCCAATATATAGCCATTATATTACACCACACCTTGTAGATGTGTATGATACATATTTTTAGTACATTGGAGAAAATTCGTGAGCCCTTGGAGCCCATGTGAATGCATACAAATGTTAGGATAGGATTTGACTCCTAAACCCCCCTAAGTTGACCAATAGGATCCCAAACCTAACCAAACAGTCACAAATCCATGTGTGAACATGTAAGAAGAATTCCTAGTTCATAAATGACGGAAGACAAGCATGGGAGAGCACATGGGTGAGTGGGAAAGAACCTAGGAGCCAAATAAATGCCCAAGGAGACCATAAAACAACCACATTCACACACTAGCACCCCTAGTCAAATATGGAAGTGGTTTGTAATTAGTGCAGAAAGTATGAAATGTTAGAATGATTAAATTAGAGTGCATCAACTGTAAATTAATGATCCTGAATCACCTATTTGACTAGTATTGATCAGTATAACCTAAGTTAGACCATAGAACATAAGCACAAGGGAAATGATTATGTATCCTAGGTAGATCATTAAGGTACTAAGGTAGATTATTTATCCAACATGAACAACAACTCACCTAGTTGAGAGGTTTTTTGGGAGTAACGACATTTTTTTTGAGGATTCTCCTTAAAGTCTTCTTTTGACAACCTCTTTTATGGTTTTTTTCCCATTAGTTTTTTTCATCTTTCCCAATTTACAGAGATTTATTTTTTCATGGGTACCTAATATGGCTTCAAATTTTCGGGACTCGTTTCTTTTCTTATTTCATCTAGTTAGGCTTATGAGGTGGTGTCAGAACTAAAAAAATTTCATAGGATCCTAGACCTTAACTTAATGACTCCTGGGAACTAAACCATACTCATTTTGGAAAACTGAGTCTTCGTAGGGCATATAAACACCACTCATGACAAACAATAATCACCAAATTAGCTTAACTAGACTATTTCCTCAATCTAAGGGTGTATTCCTCAATTAGAGGGCATGACTAGTAGCAAGTCTCAATTTGTAACTGGGTGATCCATTCAAACTTCACTCCTAAGTGACCTTACATACCCTAATTCAAATTCATGGGCCTAATTAAGAGCTTTTCACTCATCCTTAGTCCGTTAAATAAATATTGAATCATTTAATTAAGAAAATAGTTAGATAACTAGTTGTTGTGAAGTTTAGAGTTGGTATTACTCAGTTTAGGATAGTTAACATGGATAGCTAATACCATTAATGCAAAATCCATATTAATGGACCCAATTAGGTATTTTTGGTCAGTTAAATCAACATTCATTCAGTTAACAAAGCTTTCACTCAGTTAACTTGACTCTCCATCAGTTAACTAGTCACTCCATGAGTTAGCTAGTCTAGACTTAGCCTAACTTAGTATAGTAGAGCTAGAATGTCCAACTAAAGATTTTATATCTCTTCTTAATCCTAACACACCTCATGCAATCATAGTAAATTCAAATTCCCTTCAACCCTAATTGAAATTTCTCGCCTTTAAATATTGTACTGCACCTCTCTTTCAATTTAATGAACTTGGTCATTCTTTTCTCTTCCATTACGAATTTCTTATGTAGGAATCAATGTTATCCATTTATTACCTTATTATTTGATGGATCATTTCTTTCTCATTGCATATCTAGTTATTTTATATACCTAGATCTATCAATGTTCAAATCTTATAAACACAAGCTAGTTCTCGTGAAAGGAAATTTTATTCAAGGATTGTGAGAAGAGTTACCATGATAGGTAGTTTGAATTACTATGTCAAGAGGAAGAAGGAAGGGGAGAGGTTTGAGTTATATTTAAATGATAATTATTTTATGTATTATGATATTTTTTTGTTATTACATCCACATATTTGCAAGATTAGATATATAACAATGAATATTTTAAATGTTCATTGATTGTAGTTCTCTTGAATGTTGAATAAACATGATTTTAGGGTGTTATATAGTGTAAACTTGGAAGGATTGAACGGGGTGCATTTGCTTAAATATCCATATTTATGTTTTAATTATATTGGCCGATCTTGTTCATTGTTGAGTTGAAATTTTTTATATCGCACCATTAATTTGAACACATTTAAAAAATTATTAAAATTGGTTGTGTTCATTGATTAATTTTCCCTCCCCAAGCACTATGACTATGGGGTTCCTGTCCTTTTTTGTCTTGAGAGATATTCCACATGTCTCAGATATTGGGACTTCACAAGTAAATTGCATGTTTCAAACTTTTTACTTATGATTTGAAGTATTAGTTAATTGTAATTTATTTTATATGTTAAATGTCTTAGAATTAAAAATTTTAAATCTTAGGTTGGTGGAGGTAGTTTTAAGTCTCGAACTATTTTGGGTTTGGGGATCACTATGCAGGTAATAATTCACAATTTGTCAATGTTTCCAATTTTACTTTTATAAGTATATTTTAATAGTAGAATCACTTTTAAAGTTGTAATTATTTTTAATTTAATATTTGCATTTATATATTAATGGACATGTGTTACATGCCAAATAGGAGGAGAGAGTGTTGGAGGACATTCATATTGTTGATATTACATAGATTTTCATACATATGTTTATTTATGTTGGGATTATAACTTTAAATTTATCATTTCAACCTATTAATTTACATGTATCAAGTACATAATTTATTCATTTTTGGACGAGAACTTTATTTTTGTACTTGATATAATAATTTTATGTGATTTTCCTATCATTATTTTGTATTATGCCTACTAATGCATATTATTTATTTATGTTTTATGATTACCTAATAATTAGGAATATAACATAAATATAATACAATTTTAATTCCTAAATTACAACTATACTTTACATAACATAAATACAGTTTAAATTCTTAGATTAAATATAGTTTAATTTTGTTAGATGTAGATTTTAAGAACGCATAGCAAAGAAACTTGCTATTAGAATTACTGACTTCCAGTTTTTGTGTGATCTTTTATACATGTATTTTGTAATTTTTCTCAGCAAACATGTTTGATTTTCCAATATGACTTAATGCACAAAATCATGACAACATACTCATAGTTTGAGGTGTCGTAGATAGTGCCACAAATATAACCATTTCTTGAGTAGTCTTGATATCCCTAACCGTATTGGACACAATGCTTTCCAACACTGATCCTCTATTGTCATCTAAAATATGAATCTTATTAATGTTACAAACCTCATAGTTTGGAAGCGTTGCAGACAATCCCACCAATCATATCATTTCTTAAGCAGTCTCAATTTCCCTAATTGTCCTAGACATGATTTCTGACATTGAAACTCTATTATCATGTGTAATATGAATCTAATCAATGTTGAAAATCTCATAGTTTTTAAGTATTGCAAATAATCCCACCAATCAAATCATTTACCGAGTAGTCTTGATTTCCCTAACCGTCATGGACCTAATGGTTTATAACATGGGTCCTTTATTATCATGCAAAAGATGAATCTCATCAATGATCAAAATCTCATAGTTTGGAAGTTTTATAAACATTCTCACCAATCGAATACTTTTTTGAGTAGTATCAATTTCCCTAATTATTATAGAAGAATTATTTATTATCATTGATTTCTTATCAATGATAAAAAAAAAACTCATAGTTTGGTAGTGTAGCATACAATTCCATCAATCAAATAATTTCTTGAGTAGTCTTGATTTTCTTAACCATCCTTGTTCCTCTATTATCATGTACAAGGTGAATCTCATCAATGATCAAAAGTCATAGTTTGGAAGTTTTTTAGACAATCCCACCAATCCAATCATTTCTTGAGTAGTATTGATTTTCATAACCATATTGGACACACTTCTTTCTAGTAGTGGTGCTCTATTATAATGTAAAATATGAATCTTTGCAATAATCAAAATCTTCACAAGTTGGGTATATGTCCTATCCACAAACATTTTGATAATAATATCCCATTTTTAAGAGTGGTTATGAATATCTGGATTAAATATACCTGCTCGTGAAACATTGATTGATCTAATGTAACTCCTTTAACATATATTCCATAATACTGAAGTTGGTTAGACAAGTTCCCAACCATCACTAAAACCATGAGCTATTTTTTAATAAGATTCATCGATTTCCATTTTTTTTTCTAAAATGATTTGCCCAAATCCCATGGGATAATTGTTTTTACTTTAAAAATTGCTAGAATTTCCCAAAAGCTATATAAAGTCCTTGTAAATTTTAATACTTTCGCCAACAAAAATTCCAAACATATTATGGTTTTAGTTTTAATAATAAATCAGATTCGCCAAGTTTTTTAGGCTTTAAGAAAATTGTGAACCTTTAAAATTTTCCTTGCTCAGGAGACCGGTGAGAAAATGATTTTTCAATATCAACATGTATCAGTTCATTGTTATTATGCAATTATGCTTTCATAACATTCCAATGTTTGTATACCAGCATAGATCCAAATCCTAGGCTCTATCAAGCACCAAGAGGGATCAAATATTTGGAGGTGCAAACCTCTTCTTAAGTATTGTACTCAAGTATCAGCTTTGGTGTGATTCAGACCATTTATTTAAGGTCGTCATATAATATTTTGATTATTATTATTTAATACTATTTATGGCTGACATATAATAACTTTTATTATTTTTTATTTTGTTAGGAAAGAACATCACAACATTTCCCCCATACATGGTTTTAAAACCATGTGCAAGGACCTCCTAAAATGATGGGTTGTTTAGGAGGCCTTGCACATGGTCTTAAAACCATTTGCAATGACCTCCTAAACCATGTACAATAAAACCATGGGTTGCTTAGGATGCCTTGCACATGGTTTTAAAACCATTTGCAAGGCCCTCCTAAACCATGCACAATAAATCCATGGGTTGTTTAGGAGGCCTTGCACATGGTTTTAAAACCATGTTCCCGACCAACATTTTTTTGCGGATATTATTTTTTTAAGTAGGAACATTACAACATCTCCCCCATATTGTGTTGTCTTTTCTTACCAACGATTTTTTGGCCGATAATTAATTTTTTTTATCTTTTATTGTTTTGTTAGGTAGGAACATTACAACATCTCCCCCACATTAGATTGTTTTTGTGGCCAACATTTATTTTGGAGGATATAATTTTTTTATTTTTTATGGACGACATTTACAAGAGGAATGTTACATGAGGAATGCTACATAACATTACAATATCTCCCCCATACTAGGATGTAGAGCGCCTCTCAGCGCAATAACCTATTAGGAGTTTCAAATCCATTTTCTTATCTAGCCTTGTGACCTTTATCCTAGGTCATTATCACATTTGTGAAACAAAACATTTTGATTTAAATTATGCTATGTATGTTTTAATAATCTACTTGAAGTGAGTAAACATAAATCTAATTTTCAGATGATGAGGGAAATTGTATGTTAATGTGGTTGGTTGAATGCTAGAACTAGTAATGTTGTTTGAAAAATCCATGGAAAAAGGTACATGAATGTGGATTATATACTATATTTCTTAATATGTTATGAGTTAGCTAACTTGATATTAGAAAGCATAGGAGACGGGATATTTTAAGTGTGTTAAGATTGTGATTTTTTTAAAAATATTATCCATGAAATTCATGGGTACGCATGTTGTAAGTCAATGAAAGGTATGGGTGAATCCACGGACCTGGGTAACACTTTTTGGCAAGCGCATCTTGCCAAAAACAAAAAAACATACCTCGGTCGAGGGCTTTATAAACCCTCGACCGAGGTATTAAAACCTCGACCGAGGTTTTATAAAGCCCTCGATCGAGGTATTTTTCAGCCCTCGGTCGAGGTATTCATTAACCCTCGGTCGAGGTATTAAAACCTCGACCAAGGGTTAATAAATACCTCGACTGAGGTATGGACCTCGGTCGAGGTATCTTTTTAAAAAAAAATTATAAAATGGGGCTGCGGAGGCCCCATTTGTCATTTTCAATCGCTCGACTGAGGGACAGAGCTCGACCGAGGGACAGAGCTCGACCGAGGGACAGAAAACTCGACTGAGGTA
>LPNX010952774.1:78769-146124 GCA_001517045.1 Pseudotsuga menziesii | reverse complement strand
AAGCATGAAAAGATAGGAAACATTTTTGGTTTATTTATGTTAGGTGTGTTACCACCTAAGTTGTAGTTAGTGGTTTTTTATCAAGTGAGCCTGGTGAACTGGACAAAGATAACTTGTTCGGACTTCAGAAGACCTTCACTCTTACTTCTGGGAAGTGCTTGTTGTATTATATCACATGTTCATACCCCCATGCGAGAATTGTAATAAATGTTCTAGCATGATAGTGTCTATAAAAGACTCGATATCTTAGACTTTATTTGTCAATCCTATCAACCGAGGGTGTTTTTTCCCTTGGTTATTATTGGTTATTGAATAAACGACTAATAATTTCTGAGTTTTTCACTCCATACCTCCAAAGTTGGGGTGGACGGCTTGGCATTTAGGCCTTTTGAGGTTATTCGAGTCTATGTGTCAATGTATAAACATGATAGGCATTCTTGTCAAGTCATATGAACATGTCTAAGTCCCCCTAGGTTTTTTCAACTTTTTAAAATTTTTAATTTTTTTAGTGTTTTTTATTAAAATTTAATTTTTCCAAAACTTACGCTATTTTTTAACAGTTTAATTGGGAAAATTGATTTTTTAATAAAAGTGAGCTCAGAAGTCAGATTCAGCCATGTAGGTTCTCATTTTCAAGCTAAGAGAACCCAGTAAACCTATGGGCCCACTATTTCCAAGTTTTGAGTGACTTTCCATCACTCAGGTCAGAAAACCACCAAAAATCAATTATTGATAATTTTAATTAATAAATTTATGAATAATGGAGCAAATCGAGAATCCTAGATTAGTGGCTTCTCAGTCGATTTGATTGAAATCAGTCAGATATGAGTCAGATTGATTGGATCTGCCAAATCCTTGGCTGAAGGAGGTGATCTAGATAGATCCATAGTTAATCTTCAACATCCTTTATGGGGAATTGAGCCCTCTCTCTCTCTCTTGCACACGTGTGGTCTCTCCTCGAAGCTCTGCGGATTGATGTGTCAGTCTATGGGTTTGTAATATCCCAAATCCTGATATTTTCTATTTCTAAACAATTATGCTGATACAACTGGGCATGCAAACTGCCATGCAAAAATCCCTATTTTATAGGAAAAATTAAGGTTAGGGTTTGCGAGATAGAATGAACACTTACCACTCATAAGCTGGTCTAAACTACTCCAGAGAAAGTATGCCCGTACTGCAAGCTGGATCAGAGAGGATCTGAGCTCCTCTACTTCAGGTGAACTCCCCCAGTAGTAAGACGCCCAAGTAGGAAAGTGTGACACCCTCAAGGAAGGAGGTGTCCGATCGGACTGATAATTTGCAGGACTAATAGCGGTTCAGTGTCGGAGAGAATGCCCAGAGCATGCAAAGGTTCTGAGATATCTAGGTAGGGTAGCGAATCACTTCAGAGAGGCATCTACTCACCCCTTGGAACCCTGAAATGGCTGATAACTGCTTCGGATGAGCATTGATGGATCTAAAACTCACTAGGTATCGGAGTATGAAGCTGATGATGAGAATGGTGCCTGAGTTTCAGAATGAAACTGAGATCTGAAGGCCCTGCAGCTAATTAGGGATTTATGGCTGAAAACCCCCTCTTACGGCTGCACACGTGTCCCTGCAATGATCTATACCATATGCTAGATAACTGATGAATGAATGAAGAACAAGTGGTGAACCTATATGGCTTACTCGGAATAATACTAGGACAGATGTTTCACTGCCAAAATCATGTTAGCTGAAGACTCCGTCTCCAACCCCAACTATTGTGCTGCACGCTGTGCTGTAATATCCCAAATCCCAATATTTTCTATTTCTAAACAATTATGCTGATACAACTGGGCATGCAAACTGCCATGCAAAAATCCCTATTTTAAAGGAAAAATTAGGGTTAGGGTTTGCGAGATAGAATGAACAGTTACCACTGATAAGCCGGTCTGAACTACTCCAGAGAAAGTCTTCCCGTAGTGCAAGCTGGATCAGAGAGGATCTGAGCTCCTCTGATTTAGGTGAATTCCCCCAGCAGCAAGACACCCAAGTAGGAAAGTGTGACGCCCTCAAGGAAGGAGGTGTTTGATCGGACTGAGAATTTGCAGGACTGATAGTGGTTCAGTGTTGAAGAGAATTCCCGGAGCATGTGAAGGTTCTGAGATCTCTAGGTAGGCTAGTGAATCACTTCAGAGAGGTAGCTACTCACCCCTTGGAACCCCAAAATGGCTGATAACTGCTTCGGATGAGCACTGATGGATCTGAAACTCATTGGGTACCGAAGTATGAAGATGATGATGAGAATGGTGCCTGAGTTTCGGAAGGAAACTGAGATCTGAAGGCCCAGTAGCTAATTAGGGCTTTCTGGCTGAAAACCCCCTCTTACGGCTGCACACATGTCCCTGCAACGATCTATACCATATGCTAGATAACTGATGAATGAATGAAGAACAAGTGGTGAACCTGTATGGCTTACCCGGAATAAGACTAGGACAGATGTTTCACTGCCAAAATCCTATTAGCTGAAGACTCTGTCTCCAACCCCAACTGTTGTGCTGCACGCTGTGCTACTATCCAAGAACTCCCAAAATAATCATAATCAAAAGTGAAGTCTCCTTTCGCTTTATCCTCTATTTATAAAGTTCAACTGCACAAAACCTAATCTTTGACCTAATTAGGTCACTTTATCTTCTAATTTGCCGTTGACTTGCATGCATAGAGATGGAGACTTAAAGAGTGCATGCATTATTAAATAATGCTAGGATGGCATGCACGAAGGTGGCCTTTTGCCCCGGTGGCCCTTCTCGACCAAATGATGATGCGCTAGATCTTCTATGGATGGCATCAGTTCTTAGCTGATTCCCTAGCTGTCAGTAACCGCTCGAATCAACAGGAATCACATAGGTTAGCGGTTTTGGGGCCTTAAAGCCTAATTGGAAGAGGACGTTACAGTCCTCCCCACTCGAGATTGCTTGTCCTCAAGCAACTTCAAATTGGGATGCTGCAATACATTTTCACCTTCCCAGGTGGCATCTTCTGGCGGTAGTTCCTTCCATTGAACTAAGTATTCCCTGATTACCCTGTTCCTGAGCTTCCTCTCTCTAGTCTGAATGATCCGTTCAGGAATCAGTATCAGCAGTCCTTCATCATCCAAAGGAGGCAATTCAGTGGATGGAGCAATGTGTTGCCCAAGGGTCTTCTTCAGGCTAGATACATGGAACACGTTGTGAATTTTTTTTTCCTGAGGAAGTTCTAGCTCATATGCCACCTCTCCCACTTTTCGGATTATTTTGTAGGGTCCATAGAAGCGGGGTTTCAACTTCTCTGCTCCTTTCTTCTTAAGCAAGGACTGTCTTTAGGGCTGGAGCCTTAAGTATACTAAATCCCCTACCTCGAAGCTCCATTCAATCCTGTGTTTGTCAGCATACATCTTCTGTTGATTCCGGGTTATTTGTAAATTCTCCTTCAGTATTTTCAGGATGTCCTGACTGTCCTGTATCTAATCCTTAGCCTAAGGAGCCCTACTATCTCCGAATGCCAAATATGCATAGTCCAAGGCCTCGTATCCATATAATGCATTAAAAGGAGTCATCCTAATAGACATGTGATAATTAGTGTCGTAGCAATACTCCCCTAGGTGTATCCATTTGATCCATGTTTGCTGCTGTCCTGCTACATAATTCCTTAGATACCATTCGATCCATTTGTTGACTATTTCTATTTGCTTGTCACTCTGGGGGTGATAACTTGTACTAGTAGCTAGTTTGTTCCCCACCAACCTGAACAGTTCCTGCTAGAAGGCCCCCGTGAACCTGCTATCCCGATCACTGACAATGGTCTTAGGCAACCTGTGTAACCTGAAAAAGTCCCTGAAAAATAACTCCGCTACTTAAGCTGTCGAGTAGTCTGATGGTATTGAGAAGAAATGTGCAAACTTGGTCAGTCTCTCAACTACTACATATAAACAATCCCACCCTTGGACCTTGGGCAAGCCTGTAACGAAGTCCATGGAGATTCTCTCCCACTTCTGTTATGGAATCGATAGTGGTTGGAGTAACCCTGCGGGGTGGGTGTTCTCAATCTTGTTCGGTTGACAGATGCTACATTCCCAGACATGCTCCATAATCTCCCCCTTGAGGCCCTTCCAAGAGAACCTCTCTCTGATCTGCCTGTAGGTCTTTAAGAAACCTTGATGCCCTGATAAAGGAGAATCTCGGGTTACCTGAATGATCTTCTTCCTCAATGTTGATTTTGGAATGAGGTATATTCTGTCCTTGTAATAGATGATGTCATCCACAATCCTGTACCTGTCATCCTGAATTTGCTCGTCCAATAATTCACAAGCGAATTTATTTTTGGAGTATTCCACTAAGAGAAGTGCCCTCCAATCCATGGATATACTACTGAGAGATAATGGGGATGGACGCCTTGATAATGCATTAGCTACTACATTATTATTACCTTTCACATACTCTATCTCGAAATCATAGGCTTGTACCTTGCTGACCCATTTCTGCTGTCGCTCATTTAGTTCCTTCTGTTCCAAGAAATACTTGAGGCTGTTATGATCGGTTTTGATTTTGAACTTACTTCCCACCAGGTACTGTCTGAATTTTGTGAGAGCATGAAAGATGGCCAGCATCTCCTTGTCATATATGGAGTAATGGAACTCATAGTTCTTCAGTTTACGGCTCTCAAATGCAATAGGGTGATGATTCTGCATCAACATTGCTCCTAACCCTTCCCCTGAGGCATCACATTCTACCACAAAAGGTTGTGAGAAATCTGGTAATGCCAGAACTGGACAATAACTCATAATAACCTTCATCTCCTTGAAAGTTTTCTATGCTAAGTCTGTCCAGGTGAACGCTCCTTTCTTGGTGAGATCTATGAGTGGTGCTGCAAAATGGGAGAATCCCTTAACGTACCGATGGTAATAAGTACATAGACCTAGGAACCCTCTCAACTCTGTAACTGTTTTTGGCACAGGCCAATCTCTGATAGCTCGAATTTTCTCCATGTCAACCTATACTCCTTCTGCATTGATTACATCTCCTAAGTACAGCATTTCCTTCATGCCAAACTCACACTTGGACATTTTTGCATATAGCGAATGCTCTTCTAAAATACTCAATGTTTCACCCACGTGTTTCAGATGTTCTTCCCAGGTTTTGCTGTAAATCAGGACGTCATAAAAAAATACAAGCAAAAATTTACGTATCTGTGCTCGAAAGGTGTGGTTCATGCATGACTAGAAAGTGGCCGGAGCATTGGTCAGTCTGAAGGGCATGACCAGAAACTCATAGTGACCATAATGACAGCGGAAAGCTATTTTGGAGATTTCCTGGTCCCTTACCCTGATCTGATGGTACCCTGAGTGAAGATCGATCTTAGAGAAGTATTGAGCTCCCCAAAGTTCATCCATGAGTTCGTCAATTCTGGGAATGGGATACCTATTCTTGATGGTATTTTTGTTAATTGCTCGATAATCGATGCACGTACGCAGAGTACCATCCTTCTTCTTAACCAGAACTACTGAAGATGCAAAGGGGCTAGAACTGGGTCATATATAACCAAGCTCCAGTAATTCTTTGATGGTTTTCTCAATCTCATCCTTGTACCTCTTGGGATGCCTATAAGGAGTGGTGATGACTTCTTGTGTTCCCTCCTCTAGCTCGATGATGTGTTCAAAATCCCGGTCTGGTGGTTTGCTTGATGGAAGGTCCCGAAAAACCTTTTTGTGTTTCTATAGCAAGGCTTGAATGTCACTGGGGTGTTGTGAGCTGGTCTCTAGGGGTTTCCTGAAGGTGACAAAACATTCTGCATCCCATTCTATATCATCCTGTCGGAGCACTGCCTCCATTCTCTGTGACGAGACAGGTTTTGGGGGATAAGTGTTCATGCCCCTCAAAACTACCCGTTTGTCGTCTGGCCTGTGGAACTCCATTTCCATTTCCCTATAGTCTATAGTGTACTTCCCTATAGAGTAAAGCCACTAAACACCCAATACCACATGAGTATCTGCTACATCCACTACATAGAAAGAGTTTGTCATTTAATAGCTACCTAAGGAAACATTCAATTTTGGGATCCAGTAGGTGCACTCCATGCTGGAGTTCTCGGCTACTGCTACAGTGAATCCCTTGAACTTCTCGGTCTGAATACCTCTCTTGGCTACCCAAGCGGAGTCAATGAAATTGTGGGTGGCTCCCCCATAAATTAGTACTCCTACTCTGTGACTCTGCACTACTCCCCTGACCCTGAGAGTATGTAATCTTGGTACTCCAGACAATGTAGCAATGACTCCCTCTGGTGTATCACCCTGGTGTGATTCCTCTTATGTGGCCTCCTGCTCATTGTCATCCTCATCACTGTCTGAATACACCTCAAGGTAGTGTGCCTTCACCTTCCCTGCGCACCTGTGTCCTGGTACCCATGGTTCCTGGCAGGTGAAGCACAGCTTCTTCCTTCTCAAATATTTCCTAGTGTCCTCATCTAACTAGGTTTTCTTGGGCACATCCTACTGGAAAGGTTTCCTGTCCTTGTCCCTAACAAGAAAATTGGTTTTCAGAGGGAATTTGTTTTTACGGACTGAATCCTGAAGATCCCTTTCTCGGCTAATAGAATCCTGCAGAGTGAGGGGTTTGTAGGCTTCCACCCATCCCCGTAGTGGCTCTATGAGGGCCTCAGTGAATAACATAGTCAATCTGCTCTCTCACACATCTATTACCATAATGGCTAGCCTTTGAAATTCAGAAATGAAAGATTATGCGCTACCAGTCTGCTTGAGTTGAGCCAACTCCCTGAAATGGATCTCTGGATCTTTCTTGTCAAACCTCTCCATGAGTTTCTGAGTGAACTCACCGTAAGAATGTATGGTGTTGTGACCCAATGTCACCAATCCATGGTACCACCATTCATGAGCTTCTCCATCCAGGTGAAGTGTAGCCAACTTAATGGTGTCTGTCTCTGTCATGGGGTTGAGTTGGAAATAGGTATCCAAATTTTGGACCCATGTTCTCGCTGATCCTCCATGAGTCCCATCAAAGTTTGGGATGGTCAACCTGCCCAAGGTCTTCTGCAGCTCATAATTGTGATTGAAACCCTTATTGAAATTCCTGGGCCTGTTCCTACTCTTCATGTTGCAGAAGTCTGAGAAAGACATGGCAGCATGAAACTCATCCCCTAAGTCTTTGTACTCCTGCAAATAAGCCCCAAAAGGCTCGCTGGGTTCTACCTGCATGACCGACCCCCCTACTGTATCTGCCAAGAAGTGAGGCATGGTAGGCCTAATAGTAGGTATGATGTATATGTTCGGAGTGTTCTCGATGTTGGTGTACACCATATTTCCACTACTACTTGAAGATCCCCTCTCTACCGGTGAGGGAGGTGTACTGCTGATACCTGGTTCCGGTTTCGCTAACAGTCTGTTGATTGCATTGAGGACTTCTTTTTGTCCTTTGGATAAGTCTCGCAATGCAGAGACCAAGCTACGAAACTCCATCCGATCCTCCTCTTCTCCCATTCCTTTTCCCCTATCCGAATGTATACCTTTCTGTTCCATGTCTGAATTGGTATCTTCTAGTTGGATATCTTCAAATTCTTCTTTGTGTCTACTCTTCCTCCTCCTATAGGTTACAAAATGATCTCCTTCTGTATTCATCTACTTTTCATCTCTTAATCCCACAGTTGGCCAAGAAAATAGCTCTGATACCATTGTAATATCCCAAATCCCAATATTTTCTATTTCTAAACAATTATGCTGATACAACTGGGCATGCAAACTGCCATGCAAAATTCCCTATTTTATAGGAAAAATTAGGGTTAGGGTTTGCGAGATAGAATGAACACTTACCACTGATAAGCCGGTCTGAACTACTCCAGAGAAAGTCTGCACGTACTGCAAGCTGGATCGAAGAGGATCTGAGCTCCTCTGCTTCACGTGAATTCCCCCAGTAGCAAGACGCCCAAGTAGGAAAGTGTGACGCCTTCAAGGAAGGAGGTGTCCGATCGGACTGAGAATTTGTAAGACTGATAGCGGTTCAGTGTCGGAGAGAATTCCTGGAGCATGTGAAGGTTCTGAGATCTCTAGGTAGGGTAGTGAATCACTTCAGAGAGGCAGCTAATCACCCCTTGGAACCCCGAAATGGCTGATAACTGCTTCGGATGAGCACTGATGGATCTGAAACTCACTGGGTACCGGAGTATGAATATGATGATGAGAATGGTGCCTGAGTTTCGGAAGGAAACTGAGATCTGAAGGCCCAGTAGCTAATTAGGGCTTTCTGGCTGAAAACCCCCTCTTACGGCTGCACACATGTCCCTACAATGATCTATACCATATGCTAGATAACTGATGAATGAATGAAGAACAAGTGGTGAACCTGTATGGCTTACCCAAAATAAGACTAGGACAGATGTTTCACTGACGAAATCCTGTTAGCTGAAGACTTTGTCTCCAACCCCAACTACTGTGCTGCACACTGTGCTACTATCCAAGAGCTCCCAAAATAATCATAATCAAAAGTGAAGTCTCCTTTCGCTTTATCCTCTATTTATAAAGTTCAACTGCACAAAACCTAATCTTTGACCTAATTAGGTCACTTTATCTTCTAATTTGTCGTTGACTTGCATGCATGCGGATGGAGACTTAAAGAGTGCATGCATTATTAAATAATGCCAGGATGGCATGCACGAAGGTGGACTTTGGCCCCGGTGGCCCTTCTCGACCAAATGATGATGCCCTAGATCTTCTATGGATGGCATCAATTCTTAGTTGATTCCCTAGCTGTCAGTAACCGTTCGAACCCACAGGAATCACATAGGTTAGCGGTTTTGGGGCCTTAAGGCCTAATTGGAAGAGGACATTACAGGGTTGATGTGTCAGCTCAATTATCCCCCCAATTGACAAGTAGGCTTAGTTCGGCTTCAGATCATCATTGATTGACTCTCCCTCAGCTGCAATGTTTTGTCTCCTTGGGATTTGCACCCCCGAGGGTTGGATCTCTTGTTTTTTGTATAAATAAAGCTCAGGCTACATCTTCCAAGCTAGTTATAACTGGGATTGAGGTGCTATTGCTCTTGTATTGTGTTATTGTTTATTTTTCTGGAATAAAGAAGCTTTGGAGGAAAGATCTATGGTGTAATGCTGTTCATGTGTGGATGGCGATTGTCAAATGCTTATGAGGTATAATCTATGTTATTTGTCATTGTTTTTGTTGGTTAATTGTTGGCCTTGAAGGATAAAGCTCCCTCCTGTTAGGGTAAGAGTTTATTCTAGTTTGATTTATGCTCTTACTACTACTTGTTTCAGATCTATTGGTGTCGTATGTATTTTAAGTTTAATTGCATGCTTTCCAATTATCTCTTCTAGCAGCACCTATCTTTTAACCATCTGTTTGTGCAAGGATTTCTAAGTTTCAGTTGATCTCTCTTGTAGAAGAGGTTGATATGGTTTGCATATTATTCATCTTCAATATCTTCTGAATGACATAGTCCCTCAGTGTTCCACCAAATAAGACTCCAAAGCCCAACATTCCCAGGCTTCCAGCACTCTTTCTCTCTCTTTCTCCTTCAAAAAAATCAATTTTCTTACCTAGTTACTATGTTCTAAATATTTGTTATCATTTGGATCTGTTACATCAAAGTAAAATCTACATACATCTTCTATTTCAAAGCTCATAGTCTAGATCTCAATTCTAAAAAGTATCATTACGCATTCTAGATCTAACATAAGGAAATCATCCGTTTTGCATGGCAATTTAAAGAAAATCAGTAGGTTGCATGCTCTATATTTCCTTTTATGTTTTAAAAAGATTAAATTCAGCAATCAGTGCATATTTCATTGGCTTCACAAAAATCAAGCAAGATCCCAAGGAAATATTGCTTTCATTGGTTCCTTTTTCACTTGTTTAGCTAGTTTTAACTTACTCTCTTTTGAGTTAAGGTAGGGCCTGATCCAAAGGTACTCTTAAAGTGATTTTTGGAATATGTTATTCTAACATGATTTTTAGGTTTTATCAGGTGTAATAGAAAAGAAAAGAATCTGTTGTTCAAAAGTGGCCTTGGGAGCGTTCAAATCCCCCCAAGGGTCTACCCTTTCACTAAAATTTAAAAATTTTGGAAGGTTGTAAAATATTGATTTCATCCCATATAAGGGCCAATAGGTTTCTGATATTGTAACCAATAATAATAAAATAAAATATTTTTTCAGTAGGCTCTTTCGAGCCCGCTTCCCATCCCCCAGGGGGGATCTGCATCTGTTTCACTTTTTTGCTTTTTTCCATTTTTTCTGCTCTAGTTTAGTATTGACATGCAGGATTGTATACTTTGATATAATTTTTCACTATTACATATTTTAATTTCAAAAGTAATCATACTGCTTACCCCACGACTTCCCGATTGACCCGCAAGGGGAAAGAGATGCATGGTAGGACTAATTACAAGATCGCCATTGTGTATCTTTGATTCCTTTTTCATCAATTATTTCGTTAGCCGTAGTAAAATTAACCCCTCCTTGATTCCCTGATTGAGATCGACTTGTATCGAAAAAGGTTATTGGATGGTTTTCTTTTTAACAAGAACACCTCCTTTAAAAGTTATTAAAAGTAACAAAGACTCCAGTGTGTATGCTCTGTACTTGGTTACAGTTCATTCGATCAGTCAAGCTGCATCAAAAGCACTTGTGTGACTAGATTAATTAGTCTTCACCTCCCAAATTGACAAACCATCAGGAAAAATCCAACGCCTCGAATGAACTATAAACGGTGGCAAAATACCCAGAGTGGGAACAACTGGAAAGTGACCTCGAGGCGCCGATCTCTGTCACACCGTGATGGGTGTGTTATGAACAATAGTCTCTGAGACTCTATTCTAGCCCACAAAAACCTTGCGGGTAGCCATGAAAGTTCACTTTTGGACATACTCCAAGTACCCCTCGGGTATATTTGGAGTCCCCTTTTCACCTAAATTAATTCATTCACATTCCACATTAATTTGAAATCTACCAAGAGACATTTGCAAAACATTATTTCAAGCGCATGCAAGAACATTATTTTCTCTATTGACTCCATTTAAGGCACTGGTGATTTATTTCTTTTGATTATATATATATTGAGTGTCATTACTGTGCTTATATGCTTTAAATCTTGCATCTTGTTATCCTTTCTTTCCACTGGTTAATTTCAAATCTCCTAAACAACTTAACCAATATAACAGCATCACACTAAGTAATGACCCTTAGTAACTTAATAGGGTCTACCCCCCTTGGCATCATTAGGAGTTGAGCCTAAACGAATGAGTCAAGAACAAGGTGACAGCCTTGACTCGAGACTTGCCCCCGGGGACACACTGAGTGGCTTGAAGATTTCTGCCATGTAACCTAGGTGTGTCAAAGGTGGCAACACTTTTTGGCACCATTGTCGGGGATAAATCATTTTATTCCCGAGTACGAATTTTGTTTTCTTCCTTTTTGTTTTTTATTTGCTTGACAAATGCTTAGAGTAGATCTTTAATTTTCATCTGGCGACTCCACTGACCTTTTGTTTAGTTTGAATTTTTTCAAAGAAAAGCAAAAAATATGTTTTGTGAAAAGATTTATAAATGCTTATTTTTATTTTTCACATGGCGACTTCATTGAAGGGATAAAACCATGATTTCTCATAAATTTGTTGAGACTTGTTAGGTGTAGATGAGGTCATACGACATAGTAAAACCTTAAAATGCTCATTATTCGACAGCTCCGCTTTAGTATACAATACATGGTTGATATATGCTATTGATAGGCCATTATGGATGATGGAGATTATGGTGTTCTAATTTCTAATGCATATCCTTCCATTGATTTCTCGAGCATCCTGAGTTTTCCTGACCATGAACCATATCTCCAGGATGAAAGATATTCCCAGACTCCGACTTTCTATGGAAATGGTGATTCAGTTGTTTGTAACATCATATTTGTTTTTTCATTTGTGACAAAACTCAACATACTTCATAGGGATAATGTGATGTGAATATTTGTGCATTCTTTGAAAAATAAGGCTTGGACATGGCTTTGTGGTCTTCCTGATAAATGCATTACCTCCCATGGAGATTTGTGTGCTATGTTTTTTGAGAGGTGGCATGATGGTGAGGGAGATATGATGATGGTTGTAGAAAGGACCCTCACCTACCTAAATGAGATAAAACACCATAGCTGAAAACAATGAAGATTTGAGGTATTCTCAAGTGTGTTGCAATGCTGATATTCTTCCAGAAAACTCCCTAGAGGAACCCACTGAGCAACACATCCTAAGTGATCCCATTGAGTATGTTCAAAATGTTTCCTTGATTGAAGATAGTATTGAAGATCCTTTTCATGATATCATAACAGAAGCCTATAAAAAAACTTATGATAAGATCAGTATGGTGTGTGATGACACTAGAACTTTTTCTCCACATAATAATGACGTTCTAGAAGGTTTATTTCCTTATGACCTTTTTTCTGAACAATATGAGTATGAAAATGAGGACACGTATAACTTGGAGCATGACACAAGTGACGAAGACTCCCTTATCTCTGACAAAGATATTGATGAGGAGTTGTGGACATTCATGGAAAATCCAGTCTATGACATGAATAAAGAGGAAAATAATGAACTAGAAACTTTTGATGGTTTAGTTGATTCTCCTATATATGGCATATCTAAAGGAGAGAGCATGGACCTTGTGGCCTTGGGAAACTTTGATATGGAAAAGGAGCATGCAGCTTATCCATATGATCAGTCTGATCCATATATTAGTATCAGTAATGAGGACAAAGAGAACTTGATATCAGCAATGGGGAATCCATCACATATGACATGGATGGAAGTGATGACTATTGGAATTTCATAGATAATCCAACTTGTGAAAATCTTATTAAGAATTCCATCCATGGTATGTCCAGCAAGGGGAGTGTCTATTCAAAATTTTTTGGAAGTCCAATCTACGATACGTCCATAGAGGGGAGCACGAATCTAGATGCCTGGGAAAACCTTAGTATGGAAGAGGAGCATTCAGAATTTTCATGTGATCATTCAGAGTCATATCATGCAGAGCCGCACAAGGGTATCAGTAATCAAGACATTGAGAAACAATGTTGTGAAAAGTTAGATGTGATGCAGTCAGTGGAATATTAGTCTCAACCATCTTTTTCACATATAGAGGTTCCTTATGATTTGGATCTACTTGGGGCTTATGCAACGCGTTATCATTTGATAAGCGTCGGCGATCACTATGATGATCTAGTCAGTCTGCCTCATCATTCTGATTGGTATATCAGTCCTATCCAATCATGGATAGAAGCAACCTGCATGAGCACATACAAGTTGGGGAATAATTTTTATGACATTATTCATGCCTATGATCGCCCATCCATCCTTCCCATTCTGAATAATCACGCAGGTTTGCATTTCTTGAATAAGGTATCCTTACTTTAGTTGGCAACCAAAGACAAGGAAATTTTTTTTATGTTAATAAAATGCTTAGGTGGTTACATTGGATTTTTTATTACACCTAACCTTTTTATATCATGCTTAAAGTAGGAAAATAAGCTCCTAAAAGGGAGCATTTACTTTTTGCATTTATGTTTTGTACTTAGCTATAATAAAACTTTTTTTCATTTGTTAATTACATTTATTTTGTTTAAATAAATCAGCTTAATAATTCATTTGGTTTTTATATAAAGCTTGTGCTATTGAGGTTTTCTTATCAAGTTGAGATGTTTTTTACAGGGTATATAAACCAAATATTCTGGTGTTCTTGTATCCTCTCCTTGCCTTAAAGACCAGATCGAGCACATGTCCCACAGTTGGAGCTAGAATGTTAGCTACACCTAAGTTGTACTTAGTGGTTTTTTTATCAAGTGAGCCTGGTGAACCGGACAAAGATAACTTGTTCGGACTTCAGAAGACCTTCAGTCTTACTTCTGGGAAGTGCTTGTTGTATTATATCACATGTTCATACCCCCATGGGGGAATTGTAATAAATGTTATAGCATGATAGTGTCTATAAAAGACTCAGTCTCTTAGAATTTATTTGTCAATCTGATCAGCCCATGGTGTTTATTCCCTTGGTTATTATTGGTTGTTGAATAAACGACTAATAATTTCTGAGTTTTTCACTCCATACCTCCAAAGTTGGGGTGGTCGGCTTGGCATTTAGGCCTTTTTGAGGTTATTAGAGTCTATGCGTCAATGTATAAACATTCTAGGAATTTTGGTCAAGTCATATGAACATGTCTAAGTCCCCCTAGGTTTTTTCAACTTTTTTAAATTTTTTATTTTTTCAGTGTTTTTTATTAAAATTTAATTTTTCCAAAACTTAGGCTATTTTTTAATAGTTTAAATGGGAAAATTGGTTTTGTAATAAAAGTGGGCTCAAAAGTCAGATTCAGTCATGTAGGTGCTCATTTTCAAGCTAAAAGCACCCAGTAAACATATGGACCCACTATTTCCTAGTTTTGAGTGACTTTCCATCACTTAGGTCAGAAAACCTCAAAAAATCAATTATTGATTATTTTAATTAATAAATTGATGAATAATGGAGAAAATCCAAAATCCTATATGAGTGGATTCTCAGCTGATTTGATTAAAATCAGTCAAATCTGAACCAGATTGACTAGATCTGACAAATTCTTGACTGAAGGAGGTCATCTGCACAGATCCAGAGTTGATCTTCAGCATGCTTTATGGGGAATTACACCCTCTCTCTCTCCTCCACACGTATGGGCTCTCCTAAAAGATCTGTGGATTGATGTGTCATCCTATGGGTTGATGTGTTAGCTCAATCAGCCCCCCGATTAACAAGCAGGCTTAGTTCGGCTTTAGATTAGCATTGATTGACTGTCCCTCAACTGCAGTGGTCCATCTCCTTGGGATTTGTGCCCCCCCTCGGCTGGATCTCTTATTTTTTGTATGAATAAAGCTCAGACTGCCTCTTCCAAGCTAGTTAGAACTGGGATTGGGGTGCTATTGCTCTTGTACTATGTTATTGTTTATTATTCTAGAATAAAGAAGCTTTGGAGGCAAGATCTATGGTGTAATGCTCTTCATGTGTGGATGGTGATTGTCAAATGATTATGAGGTATAATCTGTGTTATTTATCATTGCCTTTGTTGGTTAATTGTTAGCCTTGAAGGAGAGAGCTCCCTCCTGTTAGGGTAAGAGTTTATTCTAGTTTGATTTATTCTCTTACTACTGCTTGTTTCAGATCTATTGGAGTCATATGTATTTTAAGTTTTATTGCATGCTTTCCAATTATCTCTTCCAACAACATCTATGTTTTAACCATCTATTTGTGCAAGGATTTCTAAGATGCAGGTGATCTCGCTTGTAGAAGAGGTTGAGCTGGTTTGCATATACCTCATATTCAAGATATTCTGAATGACATAGTCCCTCGGTGTTCCACCAAAGAAGACTCCAAAGCCCAATATTCCCAGGCTTCCAGCACTATTTCTCTCTCTTTCTCCTTCAAAAAAATCAATTTTATTACTTGGTTACCGTGTTCTAAAGATTTGTTATCATTTGGATCTGTTACATCAAAGTAAAATATACATATATATTCTATTTCAAAGCTTGTATTCTAGATCTCAATTCTTAAAAGTATCATTAAGCATTCTAGATCTAGCATAAGGAAATCATTAGTTTTGCATGGCAATTTAAAGAAAATTAGTAGGTTGCATGCTATAGATTTTATCTTATGTTTTAAAAAGATTAAATTCATCAATCATTGCATATTTCATTGGATACACAAACAACAAGCCAATATCCCAAGGAAATCTTGCTTTCCTTGGTTCCTTTTTCACCTGTTTAGCTAGTTTTAACTTAATCTTTTTTGAGTTAAGGTAGGCTGATCCAAAGGTACTTGTAAAGTGATTTTGGGAATATTTTATTCTAACATGATTTTTGTTTTTTATTAGTTTTAACAAAAAACATAAGAAGCTATTGTTCGAAAGTGGCCTCGGGAGCGTTCAAATCCCCCCAAGGGTCTCCCCTTTCACTAAAATTTAAAAATTTTGGAAGGTTGTAAAATATTGGTTTAATCCCATATAAGGGAAAAGAGGTTTCTAATATTTCAGTTTTCTAATATTGTAACCAATAATAATAAAATATTTTTTTTTTTGAGTAGGCTCTTTCGAGCCCGCTCTCCATCCCCCAGGGGGGTCTGCGTCTGTTTCACTTTTTTGGGTTTTTCCCTTTTTTCTTCTCTAGTTTAGTAATGAAATGTAGAATTGTATAATTTGATATAATTTTGTACTATTCCATATTTTAATTTCAAAATTAATCATACTACTTACCCCACGACTTCCCGATTGACCCGTAAGGGGAAAGAGATGCGTGGTAGGACTAATCATAAAACTGACATTGTGTATCTTTGATCCATTTTTTATCAATTGTTTCGTTAGCCATAATAAAATTAACCCCTCCTTGATTCCCTGATTGAGATCCACTTGGATAGAAAGAGGTTCCTGGAGGGTTTTGTTTTTAACAAGAACACCTCCTTTAAAATTTATTAAAAGTAACAAAGACTCCAGTGTGTATGCTCTGTACTTGGATGTGGTTCGTTCGATCAGTCAAGCTACATCAAAAGCACTTGAGTGACTAGATTAGTTATTATTCACCTCCCAAATGGACAAACCATCAGGCAAAAATCCAACGCCTCAAACAAAAGTGACCTCAAGGCGTCGATCTTTGTCACACCCTGATGGGTGCATTATGAACAATAGTCTTTGAGACTCTATTCCATCCCACAAACACCTTGTGGGTAGCCATGAAAGGTCACTTTTGGACATACTCCAAGTACCCCTCGAGTACATCTGGAGTCCCCTTTTCGCCTAAATTAATTCATTCACATTCCACATTAATTTAAAATCTACCAATGAGACATTTGCAAAACATTAATTCAAGCACATGCAAGCACATTATTTTCTTTGTTGACTCCATTTAAGGCACTGGTGATTTATTTCTTTCGATTACATATATATTGAGTGTCATTACTGTGCTTATATGCTTTAAATATTGCATCTTGTTATATTTTATTTCCACTGGTTAATTTCAAAGCTCCTAAACAACTTAATCAATATAACACCATCACACTAAGTAATTAGCCTTAGTAAATTAATAGGGTCTACCCAACTTAGATTCATTAAGAAATGAGCCTAAAGGGACAAGTCAAGAACAAGGTAACAGCCTTGACTCGATACTTTCCCCTAGGGACACACCGAGTGGTTTCAATATTTCTGCCACTTAACTCGGGTGTGTGAAAGGCGGCAACAAGGTGTTCTCTAGATCTCTTTTTTAATTACTTTAGAGATTGTTTGGGGTGCCTTGATATTTTACTTTTCGTTTGAAAAGATAGAATTGCATTTGCATTTGGGTGTGCATTTTGGAAAGAAAAGTAAACATCTCTCCCTCTTTTAGGTAGAATTTCATTGAAGAGGGAAACTTACATTATCATATAGATCAGTGAGCATCTTGTTTAATTTCAAGTTTTCACTCCATGGTTCCACCTAACTGCACAAGATAAAATTAACGGTAGTACTAGGTTAAAACTTTTAGAAATTTGAGTGTTAGGTTAGGAAGTGTTCGGGCGTCAATAAACGTAGGAGCTCTCTTTACTTTTCCACACTACAACCCGGGACTCGCATGGTTCTTCCACGTACCATTGGAATATCGAATGGAATTTCACATACCCTTGAGGTATATAGAAAGGTACTTCACGTACTCAATTGTATATTGGAATGCCCCTTGTGAAGCTCCCACATACCTAGCATTTATTGGGTGACCCTTTTAGGAATCCTCAAACCATCCGAGTTATCCTTTTGGCTTGTCTTGTGAGGTTCCTGAATCTTATCCACTCCTTTCACATGTTTTCTTGTTGCTTTTAGTTTCAGTGGTACTTGATTGTGCATGGTAGTTAGGTTGTTTTTAGAGAGTTTAGAGATGGAATCCTCATCTGGGACTACCACTCAAGAGGTCCCTTTCCAAAGTGCACCTTTTATGTTCCCTCCAAGTGAAGGTATTGGTCCTCCCTTTATTGCCACTCTAAATCTTCCTGGGTTAACTATAGGATTACGGGTCTAGCTGTTTAATCCAGTAATTCATGTTACACCTAATGTTTCAAATGGCACTTATCCTTTGAGGGAGGATCGACCTCAACCTAATCCTGCTCCTTCTTCACCAGTTGTGGTTTCATCCCTTTATTACTCTTCACTTGACTAAATCTCTATGGTTAGTAGTTAGGTGGGTAAGAAGAAGAAGAAAGTGAAGGGTAAGAAGATGAAGGATATGAAAGAGAAAAAGGAGCAACCATCTACTCTTGATGGTGCTCCTTATAAGAGACCTTATAAGCTTTGCAAGGGGGGCCACCTTCTTAAGGAGTATCCTGGTCTCTCCCCTACACAAGAAGAGTTGTATAAGAGGTCCAAACCATCTATGTCATCAACCTCTGATCATCATGTTGATGATACTCACTCAACCAATGACCTATTGGTAAAAGGTCATAAGGGTAAAGTCTTGTATCCTTGTTTGATATGCAAGGATATGCATCGTACTTTTCTTTGTCCAAGCATAGATGAAGATTATAAGTTATTGGAAGATATTATTGTTCCTCAACAATGGATTCCAACAGGTTATCATAAGTTGTCTCTTGAACCCCACTGGTTGACCAAGTGGTCGATTCAGTTTCATCCGTAGTCAATCCCAGTCTTCCTTTGAAGAGTGAAGTTAAAGTGGTCAATTCAGATTTATCTGTGGTTGACCCCACTATTATTTTGAAGAGTGAAGTCAAAGTGGTTGAGTCGATGTCATTTCCACCTGATTCAATCTTTCATCAGAGATTGTTAATATTGAAGTAGTCACTTTGACCAAATCTTCGTCTTGTTCTTCTCTTCCAGTAGAGAACGAACTAAAACCCGCTGAAGTTTTTATGCTTCGTTCTGATTTTTCTCGACAAGACAAAATTTTGTCTCTTTCAAAAGAACCCTCTACAATTACTGAGGTTATTTTCTTTCACTAGAGTAATGTAACAGAGTCTCGTCTTCATTCGAGTGTTCCTTTTGAGATAGTTGTGAATGTTACCGCTAGGAGGATGCTTAACACTATTGTTGATGAAGGGGATTTTGTTAGTATTCTATCCTCAACTGCTTGGCAAGATTTAGGTTCTCCTCAGCTTGTGCCAGCCACTGATCAGATACTATATTTTAATCAAAGACCTACTGCACCATCATTTTCCTATTACTTTGGAAGGAAAAACTATCTGTATCGATGTTATGGTTGTCCAAGGTCCTTTAGCTTTTAATATTCTCCTTTGGTGTGATTATGTTTATGCCATGAAATATGTAGTGTCCACACTCTTTTGAGTGATGTATTTTCCCCATGATGAGAATATTGTGACCATTGATCAGTTTTCCTTCGTTAAACCTGATTATCATGTGACTCCTAGTCATCAGACTTTTTTGAATATCCTACATGTTCTTGTGTATTTTTCCCCTTCTAGTTAGCTTCTTCCCATCATAGGTAAAATGGAGGGCATGGATCCAACCTCTGGATATCATACTGGAGTTAAGTTGCTACCTTATGATGTAAGGGGGGAACCCACCAACCTCTGGACATCATGTTGGCCTAGAACTTCCTTTAAGCAAAGATCTCATTCTATGTCAAGGTCATTAAAAAATGAAATAGATTCCTATGAGCATAGATTATATTTTGTTTCAAGATTGTTAAAAAATGAAATAGGTTGTTTCAAGCAAAGTTTACCCTTTTGGTTTCAAGCTTGCATAAAAATGAAATGTTGTTTGAGAGCATAGTTCTTCCCCTATGTGAAGCTTGTTAAGAAATGAAACAACACCTAACCATCATGTCAGTTTTCTCCAAGTATAGTTATCTTCTGTTTCAAGCTTATGTAAAAATGAAACATATCTCCCTCCTTTGAGTCGATTCTTCCCTTTAGTGTTATAAATTGAACCTTCTTTTCACGTTCCTGATTCTCATTATTCCTACCCCCTTGGTGAACATTTTCACATTAGTAACTAGTTTTTTTAGGTTGTGTATGGAAGAATAATCGTCAGATGAAACGAATATTGGGGGGTATGTCGAGCCGCTAGAGACCATAATAGGGGTAAGCTTCGCTAGCAACCATGCTGGGGGAAAACATCCAACCTTTGTATATCATGTTAATGGGATTTTTCAAGCATAGTTTACCTATTGGTTTCAAGATGGCATAAAAATGAAACCAATCTTCAAGCATTCTTTCAACTGATCTTCAAGCTTGTTAAAAACAATTAGATGGTGTTGAGCTTACTTTTCATTATTCATGCTCTGGTTAAAACATGAAAACTAGTTTGAGCTTAGTTTATTACTTTTCCGTGCTTTCGATTCAAACATGAAAAAGGTTAATAGTATCCTTTAAAATCTTTTCAAACTCCCTAAATATGAAAAGATTGTCGAGTACTTTCCTTCTTCATACTCGTAAAAGTATTTGAAGAGTCGTCTCTCCGATGGTAGGTTAGCTCTTTTTCGGTTCAAATAGACTGTTTACGAAAAAGGAACCCTCTAGCCAATCAGTACTGGAAGTGTTCTCCAAGGTATTATTTTATACCTTTTCAGGCCCTAGAGACTAAATCATACAATAAAGGACCCTCTCGAGTTTTCTTTCTTCTTTGTTCAGACTCTCTAAACATGAATAGTACCGAGTTTGCTTTCATTCGACTCATTAAACTAAACACTGAGGGAACCATTCAGGGAACAAACCCCTCCTTTCTCAGGTTCGTAAAATGTATGACAATGTACTTGTCTTCAGACAAGCTAAAATGAGTATTTGTTATGATTATTGGGCTCATAAAAATGAAAAGAGGCACTCATCAATCATGATGGGCGAATTAAGGGAAGGGAATCATTTTGCAAACCAAATGGCAGTTGTTTATCACCTTTGAGAATGGCACTTGTTTGCCTATCATTTAGTCAATTGGGTATTCAACTGACTTACAATTTGATCCACTTTCATGAGTCATATCTATCCTTTCAGTCTTTCAAACTAATGCATTGTCCACTGCCGTATTGTGTGTCCATCTGGTCTAGTCATGCTGCCAAGTATTTTGTTGTGCCGCCCAATGTTCAAAGGAAGAAAGAAGTTTACTGTTGTAGTTAAAACAACCTTTGTATCACTACCTTTGAGTCATTCCTATGGTTACATTATATACAACATTCCAGAACTGTGTTCCAAGTTTCATGTTGTCGATGTGGGATTCATCATGGCCCTCCTTCGACGAGACTATTCCTGTTGACAGCAGCTCATCATCTGGGAAATAGTATTAGAAACAATTTTAGTGCCTTCAGATCTATATACCTCAATGAAAAATTCTCTCGCTCTCAACATAGGCTCACATCATTGAACTTTGATCAAAATATTCCACTAGGTGCTAGACGTCAAAACATCTATTAACACTCGGTATATTGTACTAGGGTACCTTGGGAATCATTGACATTAATGGTGATCTCCCTTGCACTTTTTAATGGTTGACATCATTGGCCAAAAATCAATTGGTTTCTACCATGTTTGACCTCAGAATATTGTAATCACATGGATAGAATCATACTTTGTGGAAGACGAGATGAAGACCCTGGTTATTTGTTAAGCACTCATAGCTTTCTCCCCAGGTTACGATGGAGTATATTGTATGAAGTACTAGCATGGATCCACCTTTGTATGGTCATGGCTATGCTCAAATTTGTGTCTATATGACATATATCTATGTTGTATATCTGGTAGCTATGTCCAAGTTTGATTCCTCTATCACATGGATATACGTTGTATTCTAGTAGCCATGTTTGTTTATTCCTCTCATGGATCTTCCTTGTATTGGTCTCCATCCATGATGAGGTTACATTTACTCATGAGTCAAAGTATGTATTGCATATGCCTACTTGATGATACTCTCCGATCAAGCTGTCTCTTACCTCGAAGTGATAACTTTCTCTATCAAAGCTCTCACCTATTGTATCCCTCTAGCCTCATGCTTTGGGGGGGAATTCTGTTACACCAAAATCATGTTACCAACATGTGATAAGACCTCCAAAACCTCTATTTTCCCTCAATAAAAAACATTGAAGTGAAAACAATGCTCTCCATGTTAATCTTACATACAAAACTCTAGCACCGCTCTTACCCTTAAGCTGATAAGCGGTACCTTATATAGCACCGCTTAAGTCATTTGAAAGACAGGTGGTGCCATTGCATTTAACCTTTGTTCTTGGCATGGTTCTCATCATGCACTGCTCTGTCATAAAAGAGTATAAGAGGCGTTGTTGGTAAAAAGTGAAAAAGACAAGGTTTCACGAAGCTTCTAGAACAAAAGCCTTGTGTCTGGCCTTATCGCTACTCACCTAGGATAGTTAAGATTGAGATCCATGCTTTGGGGATGTCATAGACACCTCACCCACCTATTTATCAACCATTATTATCCCTTTAAGACCTATAAAACCAGGCTCATACTCCATGGTTGAGGAGAGAAGAAAAGAGTAAAGTTATACTATTGAATTAACATCCTGGCCTAATCCATTAGAGAGCATAGAGGAGCAAGTTGGAGCTATCAGGGATGAGATGTCAGTATTGTGAAGGAGTGAATCAACACTAAGAAAAAATGGTTGTATTCTCTTTCATTCATATATTAATGCAAAGTCGATTTCTTTCCCATATATATGTTTTGTTATAATCTCACATACATATTATGAGACTCCTTAGTCACTGATATAGATCTATGGATAGTTTTCTCATATCTTTGATGTTGTTGTGTGTTTGATGTGTTTATGAAAGTATTCCATCAAATACCTTATTCCAAGAATTCATAACTTCTAGGGAAAGTCTTTTGACCTAGTTGTAACTCATTTGTTCTAGATCTGAACCATTCAGACCAGAGGAACAACTTATGTCCACAACAGACAACTTGAATCTAGAAATCACAACAGACAACTTGACTCTAGAAATCAATCCTTTCTAATATGCAATAGAAATCAAATATCTAACACTAAAGGATTAGACCTTGTACATTATTCCTGACGGTTGAAGTAGATCCTCGTTGAGCTTTCCAACTTCAACTTGAATTGATAAACCACTTCCTCAACAACAAGTAAACAAGACAAGCATACTATATATATGGGTGTTAGATCTATTCTAGCATATATAATCAACAATGTATAAGCATTTGAAATCATCTATGGATAAAATATTCATTCAAAAATACATTATTGGACAGGAAAAGATATTTCTATTAATATAAAATCAAAGATTACAATGGATATAATCTCTGTCGGCACGTCTACGAATCGGAGAAACTGAATCCCCCACTTGGGCCTCCACCACCTTAATCTTCCATCTCTCAATAGCAAGCTCACAAGCAAAAGGAAATCTTGGGAAGAACACAAAAGTGCTCCAAGGGACAAAGGGATGCATACTCAAGCACAAGTTCCGGCAAAAATGGACTATAGTTTCTTTGCTCTCAATTTTCTCATATGCCTTCAATGTACCAAAGAGTTTCTTATATAGATTTTCAAAGGGGTAATGAAAGTCCGAATCTGAGTGATCTCAAGGCATATGGAAGGCCAGGAGTTAAGTGAGTAAGATCCATGTTAAGCAAAACTCCAAAAGGATTTGGATTATGCACATATCTTGATGTACACTGTTTTAGGGGTCAAACCCGTGTATATACGCGACTAGAGGTTTAAAACTTGCGTGTATTAATTTTCACATGCTTCTAAGGATGGTCAAGGAAACATCAAAGGACAAAAAATGGTCCAAGGGGTCTAAAGAGTCTGCAGAGGGACAGGGGGAAGGCCATACAAGTGTGATTCACCTGGAGTGGTAAAATTAGCTATAACACTTGCTCAAAGAAAAATTTACTCAAGATGCTTTTGAAGCCGAAGTTTCTTACCCTTCCCATCTTGAAGTATGTCATTTGTTGTTTCATGTTACCCAGCAGTGAGGTACTCCAATCATATATAGCAGGTCTCATGCATTCCACTACATAGTACATCAATGGTCTAGATTCCTGATGGAGGGATGTTTGTACTGCAATCCTCGCAAGTATCAATATTATGGAATTTAGCCCCAGTTTCTGGATCAAGTTCATTGGGATCTGATTCCCAACCTTTTTCATATTAGGGAGGTAATACACTGCAATGTATTCCTCTATCATGAGGCCACCTCCTATCCCACAAGCTCGTAGGTTGATTGATTCCCCTCTGTGGTAGAGTCCTGTAATGAATTATATATCCTCAACCTCTAGGCTGAGGGGCATCCAATCCAGCTAGAATATCTCTGTATCATAATCTCAATAGTCTACCATCATTTGGAGTAGTCTTGGTTTTTCTCTCAAGCTACCAAGACGCCATAATTTGTACAAACCTTAATCTCTCAAAGCTTATTAGGCCATTAAATATCCTTAGACATCCCTATCAATGTCTTCATGCTCACTTTCACACCACTCAATAACCATCTTGCACAAAAAATTTAGAGTTGCATTAGTGATTTCGTTATACGCGACTGTTTTCAAAAAATATGCATACATACATGGGTATCGAAGGTTTTTCTACATATGTCGATCCCTGTACACAAAAATCAGCTCATTTTCCACGTGGGTCGAAACCGCCTATTTTGGGATGGAATAAAATAAAAATCTAACCATGAAAAATCAAAATAAAAGTACTAAAATGAATGAGTAGGGCATGAAGATTTACCTGATCCAAGCAGTTTGTGATTTCATGGATCGTGGCTCCCAGAATCATCTTTTCAAATTTTTTGTTCAAAAACACTACGTGGGATGAAATTCCAAATGGTATGGAAAAAAAAATCACTATTTTATTGAATTTTTTACCCACTTTTATATATTTTGGACTGTTATTAACATATTTGGACCATTTGGCCTAATGTTTGATGTAGGGACCTGATTTCAGTGAATTTTGAGCGAGACTTTGAACCATTCGTTCCGATCACAGGTATAATGTCGAACTAGCACACATGATAGGATTTCACATACGTTTTCATTTATGCATTTCCTTATTACCATTTCATCTTGACCATACCATGAACCCTCTTCATGATGTCACAGAACATTCATAGTTCTACTAGAAGTGACATTATGTGAGTGGTAGAGATTTCCTATATATGTGTGCCATAGTTAGATCCCATTTGCATTTGGTGCCCATGTTGAGATTTATCCTTTAGGTTTGGGGAGTCCCTTATAGTTGTGGCATGTCCTTGAGCAAGAGATTCATACTCTTATTGAACATTATGTTTTCCTTTCCCCATAGGGACTCTCTTGTATATCAAGTTGTGAAATCATTTCATGAGTTTTCTTGCCTTATTGAACTTTACGTCAGCTCCCTGTTTTTGAGTTATAATCCATGTATCCCAATCTTGTCTCAGCCCTAGCTAAGTAGATCCTTTTATATATCCTTTACAACTTGATCTCCCTTTACTAGAAGGATACCTTCCCCTGAGTGCCCTTATCCTACACATGATTCATTGCATTGAGCATAGGTATGTTCCAGTGCTCAAAACTAGTTTACTTTCCTATGACACTCATCTCCTCCTAGTTGTACACTATAAAAAAATTTGTTCTTTTCCAAGATTTTCAACATCTGAAAAAGTCCAAAAAAATTAAAAAAAAATCCGAATGGTAAATGATATTATCTTTGGTAGCTATCGTGTCATGTCACCTTTGAACTGAGAACTGTATATCACATCAATTGGTTTGACTGTTAGTTTGACTTTAGGATTTGTACTCGCTACTATGAGTTTATCTCCATCGACTAGTTATGCTTCGAGTCCCTATGGAGCCTCTATTAATTCCTCTTGTGTCACAAAGATGTCCCAGTTTCCATATTGATTCCATGTTTCATACCTTAATTCACCATTTAGTTTATGATCTTGTTCGAAGGAAGTTCAAGCCTAAGTTGTCCTTTCCTCAGTTATCTTGACTTTTCATGTCAGCCATTCCCGGTACAATTACTGGTTCATGCACATCTTGTTTGTTTGAGTTCTTCCACATTATCCAACATTGCTAAGTACCTCGTGTTGTTTAATGGGGGATTCCTTAATGTCCTCCTTCCAGTGGATTCCATTCCACTGACTTCAGATCATTTATTCTGGAATAGGATTCTAGAGTCCATTTGAGTGCCTTGAAACTTACAATCATCAGTGGTAGGTTCTCTTTCCATCAAAATATTTGGGAATACATCAATGTCCCCTAATCAATGGACTATTCCAAGTGTTTGGCCTAAACACATCTATTCACACTTGTTAGATTACACTGTGTACCTTGATTCCCATTATCATTATTGATGGGATATCTCGCATCTGTTAATGGTATACATCAATGACCGATAATAAGACAATGGACCTCTATGTTTGAGCTCAACACATCTATTCACATAGTAGGACATGTACTCGTAGCGGTTTGCATAGAAGACCTCCGAGATTGGTGGCATTCCACATATGCTACCTCCTTGATCGTGTCGGTCTTCATGAGATGTCAGCTCCTATGACCAGATTCTAGTGTATATCAGATATCTTCATCCATTATGGATATCTTCATTCAAATTATATTGTATGTGGAGATGACCACAAATGACATTTGTATATCATGCATATTCACCGCCATTATACTCTTATGTATCCGAGACTGCTATATGTATATTTGCAGTCATATGCAGAGATTGATCATTGTATTGTACTGATGAGTGGTTGGTTCTTCCACCTGGGTCTTTATTACCCCACTTCTAGGATGGATATAATGTATTGCGACCATCATGTTACCCCTCTAACCTCATGAATTAGGGAGCGTATGTTATAGTTGATTTTACCACACCTCATTCATCACATATTTATGGCCTTCCATGTCTCTCTGTAGACTCCTTGGACTCCATTTTCCCATATTATACTTTGATGTTCCATGATTGTCCCCCAAAAACACCTTTTTATGCCTATACGTGACTTTTAAAGCTATACTTCCATGTACGCATTGTTTTTTATCCAAACCCCACATGCATTGGGAAATGTGCATGAAATCAAAAGTTTTTTTAGTTTTCCTTATAGGGGTTTGAATAGCTTGACTCTTGGCCTTCCATATGCCTTGATAATGCTCAGACTCGAACCTCCATTGTCTATTTGGAGTGCTATATATTGGGCCTCTTGGATACAATGAAGAAAGAGAAAATTGAGAGAAAGGAAACTATAGTCCATTGTTGCTACACTTGTTATGCTTGAGTATGCATCCCTTTGTCCCTTTGGAGAAAAAAAAGATGCTCTTCCCAATAATTCCTTTTTTTGTGAGATTTCCATTAATATATGGAGGATTGAAGTGGTGGAGGCCCAGGTAGAGGACTTGGTTTCTTGGGTTCAAAGAAGTCTTGACAGATGTTCTCACTATTGTATCTATGTTTTTATTAATAGAAATATCCATTTCATGTCCAATACATGTGCATATATATGAATATTGTATCCATCGATGTATTTATTTGCTTATACATGATTGATTATATATGATAGAGTAGTATTAACAATTGAATATATAGCATGCTTTTACTATTTTTTGTCGTTGAGAGCATATTGTGAATACAAGCGTTGTTGGAAAAGCTTAACGGGGATCTACATCAACTATCCGGAATAACGTACAATTAATATCCCTTAGTGTTAGATGTATTTATTGATCTTGTATATTGGAAAGGATTGATTTCTAGTGTCATTCAGTTTGTTTTGGTACACCCCAAGCCATATGAAATTTCTCTCCATAACATAATTGGAGACTCCATAACCATAGTCACCATAGTAGTGTCCATTATCTCTCTCCCCCCCCCCAAAAAAAATGTGCTCTTGGTAAGCCAACTACTCTCTTAAAGAGTCTATTGAGTTAAAATGATGATATATATACTTAAATGATAATACATTGACAAAATAGACTTGTGAGTATATATCCTCAAAGTTCAAAAACAACCAATCACCTAGGACCTTTAAAGATAAAAATTAGTTATTAAAAACAAAAAGAAATCTCTACAAGGATGACACCTCTTAAAGATAAATTTTATGGTCCAACCCCCTTTCAATTATCAATTAGGTGAAGTTATAAATTAAAGTTTATTCATTTATAAAATTAGATATATATATATATATATATATATATAAATGTTATGGAGAGAAACTTCCTATGGCTTGGGGTGTACCACAACAAACTGAATGACACTAGAAATCAATCCTTTCCAATATGGAAAGGAAATAAAGACATATAACACTAAGGGACATGAACTGTACCTTATTCCAAATGGTTGATGTAGATCCCCGTTGAGATTTTCCAATCACACTTGTATTCCCAATTCACTCTCAACCACAACAAACAAGACAAGCATGTTATATATTCAAGTGATACACTACAACAAAACACTATGATTAGCATCTCTTTTAGCTTCCTTTTTAGTGTCCACTATGACTTTTAGCATATTTTTCAGCATTTTTTGGACAAAGTTGATGATTTTCCATGGGATGTTGCTTTCAATGGAATTATTTGCACCCCTTTTAAAAGTTGGCGCTATTTTGGATGCTAGTTAGCATCCCAATTAGTGTCCCAATAAGCATCCTTATTAACGTCCCAATTAGCATCCCAATTAGTGTCCCAATTAGCATACCAATTAGCATCCCAATTAGCATCCCCTTTTAAAAGTTGGTGCTATTTTGGATGCTACTTAGCATCCCAATTAACTTCCCAATTTGCGTCCCAATTAGCATCCCCATTAGAATCCCAATTAGCGTTCTAATTAGAATCCCAATTAGCATCACGATTAGCGTCCCTTTTTAAAAGTTGGCACTATTTTGGACGATAATTAGCATCCCAATTAGCGTCCCATTTAGCGTCCCAATTAGCATCACAATTATCATCCCAATTACCATCTCAATTACCATCCCAATTAATGTGCCAATTACCATCCACAAAAGAATCCCATATAATGCCAAGAATAGCCTCCAAAAAATGTCATGAATAGCATCACACCATATATTAATCCCGGGTTAGCTACATGATACGCGCCATGAATGTCGACAGGAAAAACATTCAACATAGCTCTAAGTATAGAGCTAGGAATTGTGCCTAGAAAACATACAACATAGAGGCCTATATAGATTCAGGTATAGCACCTGGAATAATGCTATAAATTTTGAAAGAAACCGCGCTAGGAATTGCACCAAGTTTAGAGCTAGGAATTGTGTTCGAAAAAATGTCTGACATAACGTTAGATATATCAATGTCAATTTCAATTATCATGATTCATGTGATAGTACTTTCGTATCTTGATTACCATAGTGGCACCTAAATTATTGTAATCGTGGCACTTTTGGATCTTGATTAATCCTAATGAGGGGTAAATTACCTTAATGTCACCTAAATTGCCCTACTGGCATTTTGAGTGTCCCCAATACATTTGATAGACCCTAATAGCATATGATTGTCCCTAACAACATGATGATGATGGACTATGATAATTATGGTGGAGCGTATGATATGATTCGATAAGTATAAGACTATATCATCCATTCCTGTGAGGTAGTATGGCTCCTTGGTCATTATTATCACAATTATATTGATGATTACATTGATGATGATTACGATTTTGACAATAATGATGACGCTGATGTGGATGTGGATGTCAATGATGATTATGCATGCGGTATCACTTTTGGATCCTAATTGATTCTAATGGAACCAAAATGTCTGTAACCACATCTATACAACATTATTATGATCGAAATAACTGCAACGACATATAATTGATCTTAACAATTAGATGACATGAATCCTAATGTCGATTAGTGATTAAAAACACTAATCGCATATGTGTGACCACAATGACAATGATGACAATGATTTTGTTGATGATGTACTTAATGCTGACGATGATGATGATCAATATTATGTTGATGTACCATATGGAATTAATGATAATGATGACAATGACAACATCGATGTCCATGATGATGATACATCTCATAATACTTATGGATACTACAAAACTTTAAATATTGCAGACAATAACAAGTAATAGAGGTTGTGAGTTGGTGACCATAAAAATATTGTTAGCCATTGGGTTTTACATTAACTTATTTATCCATTTGGTTTAGTAGTTCCCCCACCCCCACTACATCCCCCTTGCAGAAAGGTCATAAAATACCACCTATCATGGTTCTACCAAAATGTCACCTTGCAAGGTTGCTTTGGACAACCCCCCCATCTATACCCTCATTTTTACCAACAACATCCAAGCCACAAGAAGTGGATATCATTCTTAACACAAAATATAACTTTCTTTGTACTCTTAAGGACATTTTGGTCTTGGTTTAAAATGGAATAAAGAAACAAGCATTTCAATAATGCCCATAGTGTTACTTTGAAGAAGTGGATCAAATGTTTTTACATATTTGGCCTTTTAAGTGTACATCTCTCAAGGAAAAAAATAGTTAGCTGCTCAAGTTTTATGGCATTGTTGGATTTTTCATTAAAGATTTAGAATAATTGGTTCCATTTTCGACGATTATTTTGAGGATGTCAAATTTCTATTAAATTTTAAATCAATTTCATTTGTTATGTGAAATTCCCTTGAGCTAACATATTTGAGTATTATTTTTCATTTTACCTTAGACTCCGAAGCCAGGTGACATACTTTAATAGATTTTATCAGATATCTTTGTTGTGCATTATGGAAAATCTTGTGTCACGAGATGTACGAGTGTCTTCGGCTGTAGAGGAAATCCAAACATCTCCACATTCTGAGGATAAAAATACATTGGTGAATTGAAAAATAGTCAACAGTCATCGAAAGGGTGGTGGAGATCTTAGGACTACCACCGGCGTTTTCATTACAATAAGTGTATGGAGAAGCATGAGAATCAATGCTAGGGTAAATCTTGTAACGTTTGCTCCAGGTAGTAATCTTCAATAACAGTGGCCTTCAATTGTAGGAGTGAACGATGGTAGTGATGGAACCATGGTAGATCGACCAAATTCTTCTATCAAGAAGAATAATGGCATAAGCTCAAGGAGAGGCACATGAAAAGGAAATGGAAGCAACAGAGGTTGAGGAAAAATAAAGAGTAAGAACAATTTCTTTGACACTTAGAGAGGCATATTATTATGATGTTTATATTTTTTTCCCTTTAACCTCTTTTGAAACATGTTGGGTGTGTTCTACTATCTTAAATACACCTAATATTTATTATCGACTGGGGTTGGTAGGCTTATACTTGATACAAAATATATGCAAAGGTAAAAAAGGATCCTAGGGTGTAGTGGAGATATTTTAATAAACAAAAGATCAAAAGATCTTTCAGAATGAAAAACCAAGTCAAACTCCTTAGACTATCTGAATAATCAGACTAGACTGGAGTATCAAATTTAAATAGCTACTAAAATAAATATATCGACAATAATACTTATAACTTCAAACACTAACTCATACATAAAAAGAATTATAACAACTGAACTGGCAAATAACCAACTAAATACTCTTTAAGTGGAAGGCCGGCGTAAAAAGACAACTTATCTTACAAAGAATACAAAATTGAAAAAGCGAGTAGAAAACTTAGTAAATAAAATTTTGAAAGAAGCAAGTAGAAAACTTAATAAAGATAATAAACAGAAGCAAGTAGAAAAATTAATAAAGATATTTAAACTCTATTCTTCAATAAATACATACCAAAAACAAGAAAGATTCCTATGATAACAAAGAATCTAACTTTCTCTTAAAAATAATACATCTAACCCTAAACTCTATATGCAAACAAAAATAACCATGACATAAAACAGCAGTACAATGAAATCAGTGTTTAATATTCAAGAAATAAGAAGAACTCAATCCATGTTTAATTTAAGGTGAAAAGAAAATAAAAGAAGAATAATAAAGACTTAATCAATAACCTAAAACAGTCAAACTTTAATTGTAATGCTTAAATAAAACTACCAACTACAAACATAATCCAAATATTGACAAAACAAAACTAGAAACAATCTAAAAATATATAAAAACACTAAAAACATAACCCAGGGTTAAATGATAGACTGAACAGTAGGTCTGTAAGGGGTGGTTGAATGGCAGACTAGATAGACGGTCCAAATGATAGTCTGTACAGTTGAAAATGGTAAAAAATAACCTAAATGAACTAATTCTCGAGTTGAAGTTATGCAGATATAAACCTAATGCATGGAATCAATAAACAAACCTATTTAATCAGCAAATTAACTTCAAACTAATTCTTAAACAAAAAGAAAGCATTGCATATTAAACTAATTAGTAAGCTAGAAATTAATTTAAACAAACTGAAAATTAACTTATGCAAGTTCATGGCAAGAAATAAATAAACAGAATTGAATCTACATGAAAGAAAACTATTTCATATAAACAAATTTATAATAGGAAATAAATAACAAGACTGAATTCAAATGGAAGCAAACTATTTTATATGTTTGTAAATAAAGACTGAAAACAATACGAAAATGAAATGACTGTAAATAAAATAACTGAAATCAAATGACTGGAAACAAATGACTGAAAGCAAAGCTATGCACACATCTACTTGTTTAACTACTAAAATAAAACTAAGCTAATGCAATACAAGAAATAAAATAGCATTTACTGGTATCTAATGAAAATAGACTAGAAATTAAACTAGACTAACTAAAACAGAAAAGAAAGAATGGAATTAAACAAAGAAATGAAACTCTGGTTGATGAGGGTCCCACTCAACAATTAGGGGTGATATTTGCTAACTCCTACTCAAACGCAATATTCAATAACAATGCATACAACTCTTTATTCAAATTCAGAAACAAAATTACAGTGACTATGAACTACCTAACAAAATACTTCTCTAACTCTCTCCTCTAACTCTGCTCTGTATTAAGAGACTGATATATATAGTTTACATGAGAGATGAGCAATTTGACCCTCAAAGGTCGACTTATCTCTAATTTTAGTCAATCTTTAAAGGCACATAATTGATTTCAGCAACAAACACATAGTCTAGTTCTTCCTTTAGTGTGATCATGGCATGATATCCCTCCTTTCACATGGGAAGATCCTCTTCAACATGGTGCCAATCTCTTCCTTAGCATGGTTGATGGGATGGTGTTGAGTGCAGGCTTATACACAGCAGCATGTTTCTAGAACGCAGGTTCTGCATCAGCGTGAGCGTGTGGACTCGTGGTGTTGTGGAGAGTGAGGGCGACGACAAAGTTAGTCTTCTAGAACACGGGCCATTTTATCCCATTGAATCGCGTGGATAGTGAGCACCTAGGTGGTGAGCGAAGGATATTGCAAGCTGGTGTGATATCTAGAACATGGCTTTATTACCCAGACGCGTGGATGATCAGTTTGGTTGCAGGTTTTTTCATGTTTAAATTTCCAAAACCGGTTATGGACAGCGCACAGGATGATGGGCGAGCAAAATGGAACACTAGTCCATGAGTTAGATATATTTTTCATCAATCTAGGTCAAACATGGCAAACCATCAGCAAATTTTGCGCAACGACTGCATGACGAGTTGAACGCCAAGCTGGATCGTGAGTTGGACATATCGTGCGAAAGGAACGTTGAATGTGTTTTGGTGTTAATTTTTCCAAACGAACTATAAAATCTGCAAACGAATATAAATATTAAATAATACATTAAATATGCTTTAAATAATATAATTTATAGTTAATAAAATAATAAAAATGATATTAATAAACAAAGTTGTAATAACATCAAATTTGTTCTTACCTTGTGCTGAAATAACGATCTGCATGACATAAAATATACTAAAGATAATAAAATATGTTTTTAAATTTGTTATTTAATTGCCAAAAATAATAATAAAATGAGGCTCAACATACCCCCAAACCAGAGAAATGCTAGGTCCCACTGAGAAAAAAAAATGATTAAGGAAAAAGGAAAAGTTGCGCTAGTATCTGCCTTCTACTTGGGGAATGAAGGGAATAATTTAAACTTTAATCTTGTAAAATAATTTATTTATTTTATGTCAAAATAGAAAATATTTTACTAGTAAAAAAATGATGGAATAGTAAAAGATTTGGATTTCTTAGGAGACCATGCTATTATAGACAAATTCAAGATGTGTGTCATTTAACAAGCATATGCGTTTGATAAATAAATTTATAAAGTTTATGATTAGTTCAACCATGTCCAAAGTAATACTTTGGACAACTTGAACATATATCATAAATGCATAAATAACATTTTTAGTTAACAATAAAAATAATTTTCATGTGTATTTAAATAAAAAGATGCTAACAATAAGATGATAACAAAAGAAATTTTAAGGTCAAAGCATCCATACAAAAATAAAACTATGTTCAAAAACAAAATTTGGTTGATGAATTTTAATCATTCATGCTATAATACCACAATATCTCATTCAGACCATCATTTGAACCATTATCCATATCCTTTGTAATGTCTTCCATCGAATCCTTCATATTGATTGATTGATTTGTTTTTCTTTTTGTAAAAACATGCTTCATACTATAACCTGAAAACACTTTAACATTTGTCAGAGATAAGCAATTTTTTCATAAAAATATAAAAGCATACAAATATTTTGTTCTGAATCTTCTTGATCCTCCCACATATGAAAGATATGGCATGTCCTCATGCAAAGGAAAAAAATAGTTTATTTCAGATAATAAAAAGTGCGAGTATGTTGTTATTGTGTTATAAAGAAAACAAAAATTGACTAGTAAAGGAAAGTGATTCAGATATGTATATTTATTAAAAATAACAATGCTTAGAAAGACCATATAAAAAGACAGTAATATGATTGAAAGAATACCATAGGAAAATCTAGGCATCTATGCCCCATTGTAAAGATATCTTGTCATCATAAAATACTTTCAGTTTACCCCGGAGTCTATGAGAAATGTGACTATGGGTCCCATTTCTAGGATAATAACATCCTAGGTATTGATTGAATTAGATGGCTAGGTCCAAGCCCAGCTTATAGCGATTCTCAAGTGACGGTAAAGATAATGGGCCTTAAAATTTTATTTATTATTTTTTTTGAAAAATGTCCTGTATATGATCATTATTTTACGAATCATGTGCATAGTAGTGCATTAACCAGACCTGGGTGAATCCATAAAGATGGGAGTCTATTTTTGGGGGTCTTATGAGAAAATAAATTTGATTTTTCATGTTTTTCAACTTTGGGTGAATGAAAGTGATATTTTTGTTTAGAATTTCACTTTTAAGTAAAAACAAAACTTTTAGAGAATTGTGTTAGCTTTCTATTCATATTTTTTTCAATTTTTTTTATTGAGATTTGATATGTCATTTTGGTAAATGTTTGATAGTGTGTCCTTATTAAATGAAAGGACTAAAAAATAGTCATGTTTGGTTGCGCCCGTAAAATCATTGTTAAACTTTTGTTTTGCAAAAAAACATATGCTACGACAATCTACACACAATATACTATTGCGATGACTATAAGTTTGCAACCAATGGATCTATATACTAATTATAATATATTTTTTGAATTCGATCAATGGAAAAATCTTGTCGGTTTTAAACATGTTTTTGGTTGCACCACGTTTCTCTCAATTGATAATAAAACTTAAAAATATACAACTACCCTTTTGAAGTAGACATTCCAATTAACTGCACCATATTTGTTTCAATTTTTTTGGTGGTGTATTTTTAAAGTTATATATTTTTCATTTCACCGCATTTTGAAAGAGATGAAACTAAAATTGACACATGTTAAGAAATAAAAAAAATAAAAATATCGGATCTTACGTATACACAACAAAATCTATACCTACGGAAAGTATATTTAATGATGAAACTAAAGGTATCAAGTCTGACAATTGAGTTGTAGTGTAAGGCATCCATTTTACCTTCCGAAAATGGAGAAACCTGAAAACTGTGCAGGTTTCAGGTCTCAAATGTTATTCGGCCAAACAATATTTTTCCATTATGGATACGTTACAAGCAAGGTTCTTCGGCTGAAAAGCTAAGCGCAAAAAAATTTGTCGGCCGAAAAAAAAATCATATAAGTAAAACGAAAGAGCCTCATTATTTTCGCACCTCTTCATTTTGTATAAGTAAAATGAAAGAGCCTCATTATTTTCGCACCTCTTCATTTCGTATAAGTAAAATGAAAGAGTCTCGTTATCTTCTCACCTCTTCATTTCGTATAAGCAAGAATATTTTGAAGGGGTTTTCACAGGAGATTTCTTTTGTCAAAGGATTTTTTTTACAAGGTCTTTTTCTTCTTATTTATTTTCAAGTGGTACATTCAAAGAGTTGTTTCCCAAGGTAGTTTTTCCAAATATTTTGTGTTCTAAAGTATTTTTGAAAAGAACTTTGCAAGAAGTTTTTTCATAGAGTTTTTTTCCAAGATATTTTTTGCAAAGTAAGTTATTTCTTTTTTTCCAAAGAGTTTTTTTTTCAAGGTATTTTTGCAAAGGAGTTATTTCTTTGGAAGGGGTTTTTTCAAGAAGTTTTTTTTCCAAGGTATTTTTACAAAGTAGGTTCTTTGCAATGGGTTTTTCCCAAGAGTTTTTTTGCAAAGTATTTTTGCAAATGAGTTTTTTTTCTCAAAATATTTATATAAGTTGTTTTTACAAAGAATTTTTTTTTCCAATTGTTTTACAAAGAAGATTTCTTTACAAGGTGTTCTTATTTTTTTCCAAGGGTTTTTCAAAAGGATATTAAGCAATCATGGGTAATAAAAGAAACCGAAAAAAAAAAGTGATCGTAAACATGATGACGATGCTAATAGGGAAAAACAAAAACTCAGAAATAAAGGCAAAAAAGCAAGGGTTGCAGAAACAGAAGAGAGAATTGAAGATATAACAATAGATTTACATGACACTGATGATTAAATGGAAATTGAAAAAAGGGTACAAGAAGAACAAATGGAATTTGAAGAGACCATTGTTGAAGATGTAAATAGTGATTTACATGTTAATGTTTATAAAGTCAATATTGAATATCAAAACCAAGATCCAAAAATTGGACCTGGTATGTATATGTCATGTATTTTTGAAATTCATTTTTTATAATGAATTGTATTTTTGGACATATGTTAAATTAAATTTAACTTGATGTATAAGTACTTTCACCAGTGATCATGAAATGTTAGAAGAAATTGATTGCGACAAATATGGAGAAAAATTACCCATACATGTTGCACGATATTGTGCTACAAAAATTTATGATGATATTCTCAATGATTGTTCAATAGTAGGACAAGCACAAATTTTGAGATGTTTATTGGTGTCCAAGAAGTTATAAGGTGCTACGCCATTATTGGGTTTTCACAAGGAGACAAGAGAGTCGAAACTGAAACATAATGTGATAGAAAATATAGGTGATGCAATAAAACAATTTGGAAAATACAGAAAGAAAGATACCATTTCTACATGCAGAGCAATTTAGACATCAATTGTTTCAGCTAGTACTAGACAAAAACATTTGACAACACAACTAGCACAAGCAATAGGAACCTCAAGAAAGACATTATACAAACATAGCAAATTTAGAATGCAAATAGATGAAAATGATTAACTTGCATGTTGAGCAATTATTTGTAGACAACCTTACAAAGATAGAATGGGAGAAGGTGTTAAAGATATTGCACATAAATATTGGTTGGAACATGCTCGAGTTTCACCAAATTCAAGGGATGTGATACAACAAAGAGTATCATGAAACATATATGAAATCCATCCAAAACATATAATGGAAATGACACAAGTACAGTTGTTCAATAAATTCAAGGAGGATCATCGTGGAATTAATATGTTGATCACTACATTTGTGCAACAAAAACCATGGTATGTTAGAACTATTACTATACGTGACACATGTTGTTGTCATTATCATGTAAAATTTCAATTGTATTACGACACATTTCTTGAATTTGGTAAAATGTTTTGGACAAATTCACCACCTTCACCCACAGTACATGAATTCATATCTCAAACTCTATGTGAGAGAAATCACGATGAACTATTTTATAATAAGAAATGTGTCAATGGAAAACATTGTCATGGTTATGGAAATATTTTTTTATTGCACAATAAATACCCTATCGATAATGATCAGTCACTTTCAAATGTAACTGTTGATTGGAGAAGATATGAATACAACGATTATTCTACAAGTTCTAGTGATGCACATTCCAAAAGAATTGAATTGTGAGAAGATAAAATATGTGTGACAGATTTTATCAAGAAATTTGAAAGTGAAATTTATAAATAAACCAAGAATTCACATAGAGAATGATGGAAATACCTTCACTTCAAACATTCCCATAAAATTTTTCCAGCTGGAACAATTTTGTCTATGGTTGATTTTGCAGAAAACTACGGATTTGCTACACAAAACGAGATTCAAAGTGAATACTATCATTCTGACCAAGTTTCGATATTTGTCCATGTTCTATATATAAATTCTCAACAAGATGTTTATGGAATTGAAAGCATGTGTGACAATTGAGATGTGATTAAAGATTATCACTTTTATATCAGTGATGATTGTACACATGATACACATTTTGTTCAACATTGTATTGAAATGTTTTTCTATGATTCACTAAAAAGTCGTAAAGTTAAATTCAATGAACATTGGATATGGTAAGATAGATGTGCGGGACAATTTAAATCTTCACGATCATTTTTTTGGTTATGTCGATTTCTTAAAGCAATTAATTAAAAACATCGTTGGAATTTATTTGAAACTGGACATGGAAAAGGTGAACATGATGGTGTAGGAGCATGCGTAAAAAGAGCACTTTGAAGATGGAAAATGAACCATTCGTCGATATGATTCCATTCAGCTGCAGAGGTTGTCCAATGGTGTAAATCAAATCTAATCCATGATTGTAGTCAACAATCAAAAGATGTGTGCATATATGTACATTATTTTTTTAATTTATACTAATTATCAATTTTAAAAAATGTATGCACTAACATTGAAGTATTTGTACACTAACATTAAAAGTTGTCATTTGCGATTTATCATTTATTGTGTAGGTTTTTTTGGCTTGTTGGGGTCCAAGATATAGATAGATCAATACCATACGAGGCTAGCACCATGCATGAGACTAGAGAACTTTAGTCTATTCAAATGAAATCCTTCCAAAATGTGTTTGCATTTGACAGTAGAAAACAATCATGTTTTTGTCATATTTGCACTGAAAATGTTGAATCCACAGAAGTTTGTGAAAACATAATGAACAACTACGTAAAACATTGGAAACACACACAGATTAATCCAAAAAGGAAAATGCCATTAGCAAGCATAGAAGAATTAGAATCAGAAGAAATAAAAATATCATCTCATGGCAATAGAATTTTAGATCTTGTTAGAGAAGGTAATGATGTTGTTGATTTTTCAATATTGTCCATCACGTTATGTTTATATAGTCAATTTAATTCACTTAAAAACTCCAACGCCAATTGTAATTTGCACAAGAGATGTTTTTGTTGTGATTGCACCTTTAGACAACAACAAAAATGTAAAATATTATTTGATGCAAAGCAATGATGGAAAAATGAAGTTATTGGAGGACTACAATGACAATGGATTTACATACGAGAGAGGATCCATCATTTTAAAAGGATATTTTTTGCAACAAACCTGTATGACTGAAAATTATGTCTACTTTTAGGATTATGAACATGATGTTATATGTTGTCAGTATAGTCATTTAGTATGTGCATATCGAATAAAATTGGTACAAGTTCCATCGAGAAAAAACTTAAAAAATAAAAAATGGAAACTGTCCAAATATGACCATGAACGGATAATTGAGGACAACATTCCATTGCAATGTTTTTAACTATATCATTTCTTGTTTTATGTTAATATTGGCTATCATGCTCAAAGATGGATTGATGTTTTAGAATTCACACTAATTGTGTACTTAGTCATTTAGTATGCTACCTTATTAGAAGTCATTTTAATGTTACCTTAGAAACCATTGAACTTTAATTTATTAAAATTCAGAATCAAGTTGTTAATATTACCTTACTAATAAAAATATATTAGAATTCAAAATCAAGTTGCTAATGTTACCTTAGAAAATTTATGGATTGAGCTATAATTTATTAGAATTCAGAATCAAGTTGTTAATTTTACTTTAGTAATAAAAAATATTCCGATCAAAACTTCCTAACCTCTCCTAACATTCACTCATACATTCATATATTTACACCTATCAAAACTTCCCAACCTTTCATAACATTAACATTCCCCATTCCCACATTCACTCCTACCATTCCCCATGTTCATTCTTAACATTAACATTCCCCATATTCATTCTTAACATTAACATTCCTCATATATTCATTCTTAACAAATTGGATTGCGCCTATCAAAAATTCCTAACATTCCTAACATTTACATATATATGTGTATAATACAAAAAACAATATCTAAGATCAGTGTAATTTATTAGAATTCAGAATCAAGTTGCTATTATTTTACTTTAGTAATAAAAAATATTCCTATCAAAACTTCCTAACATTCCTAACCTTTACATATACATCCATATAATCCCAAAAACAATATCTAATATCAATGTATCGATGTATATAATCCCAAAAAAAATCATGAACATGTGTATAATCCAAAAATTAAGCTCCTCAATGTTTGAATCAAAGAAGTCCACCAGTATCCTCCACTAGGGTCTTCCCTTGGACTCATAACAATCTGCAACATGTATAAAAACAGATTATGAATATCATAAATTATTTAATCGATTTTAAACTAAAATAAAAAAATAAAACATTAAATTAATATATAGAAGAACAACACAATTATTAACAAAATTACCTCAAATTCTCTATCATTCAATGGATTCTTCCATTTGCCTCTAAAAGGTGGAGGAGACCCAAGCTGTAACATGTATAAAAATAGTTTATAAATATTACAAACTATTTAAACTATTTTAAACTAGATTCAAAAAAATAAAATATTAAATTTACAATTCCGCCACTATGCTCTAATGGAGTCTTCCCTTTGCCTTGAAAGATTGAAGAGACTCAAGCTTCAACATATATAAAAGCAATTTACAAATGTAAAAAATTATTTAAACTATTTGAACTTATATATCATAGAACGATTTGGATAATAGTACATACCTTGAAGAAGAAACAAGTAAAAACATTACTACTTCTCCTTCCTCTAAATTTTATGTGTAGATATGTATATATCAGTCATGGAGTAATTGAAGTTATAGATTTGATCAATCATATGTATAAATCCAAATACTCTTTGACCCATATCTACAAATAAAGATAAATGACCCTTCTTTATATCAATGACACTGCAACCATAGATGATAAGAGGAAATCATCTCTACCACTATCGCCATGTCGATGATCAGATGAATGAGAACTATACAATAAGCTTGAATAATGAGGTGAAGTCAATAATCTTCTATTTTCATTTCAGACACCAACTCCCGAAGAATGTGATGACCTCCTATGCTTTTGTCTTAAAGCATGCTCTCTTTCCATTGGATATGATATCTACAAGTTTACACAAATATCAATTTCTACATGTTAATTAATCAACTTCAAATACCTAGCTACTATAAAAACTAAGATTTCAATAAGGACCTAGGTATCCCTAATATTATCTAATAGTTCTTTAAATGACTATAGCTAATTTATTATCTATTTCCATTTGATATGATATATACAAGATTACACAAATCAACTCATATCATATTCAAATTCTACATGTTAATTCCTCATCTTCAAAGACCTAGCCACTTAAAAAATAAGTTTTTAATAAAGACCTATATGTCCTTAATATTATCTAATATATCAACTCATAACATATTCAAATTCTGCATGTTAATGCCTCAACTTCAGAGAACTAGCTACTATAAAAACTAAGTTTTTATTACCTAGATGTCGCTCATATTATCCAATAGTTCTTAAAATTAAAATAGCTACACTATTGTTGGATGTATGAGAAATTAATGTAGCAATCTCTGTGTTTTTGATGTGTTTTAGATTTTTAAAACTATGTTTTTAATAAAGACCTAGATGTCCCTAATATTATCTAATAGTTCTTAAAATGAAAATAGCTACACTATTGTTGGATGTATGAGAAACTAGTGTAACAATATCTATGTTTTTTATGTATTTTAGATTTTTAAAATTAATGGAACCAATATCATCAAATATGAAATTAAAGCTACATTTCTTTATGTCAACTACAAATATTTTTGTTATTCCATAAAATCATAAAAAAAATCCCTTATGCTAAGTAAATTGATCAGTGTGAGAGTTGATGAAATCTGCATGCATAGAGTTCATCAACTCTGTCCACATGGACAAAATTCATCAACTCTATCCATGTAGATAGAGTTAAGTTCATCACTCCATATAGATAAGTTGATCAACTTTGTCCATGGGCAAAGTTGATAAATGGATATCTTCCTTATAATACCTCTGAACTAAGATTAAAAATAAAAAAAATGCACAATATCCTAATATAATAGTAAGTATAAACTGTAACTAATAAGAATTATACAAGTTATATGTTTCTTTTATGATTTAGATTAAAAATACATAAGATCAAACAGATTGGTAATCAGAAAATTTGATGTTTTATGTGTAATAATATTTTTTTGTTTATGATTTATATAAATCATACTAAAATATGTTTTCCTAAGTAAAGTTATTAGGGTAAGAGTTTATGAACTCTACATGAACTACGTTTTGCTAAGTATAATACGTTTTTTTGTCTATTTGGACAAAGTTGATGAAATCTATCCATTTGGACAGAATTCATCAACTATGTCAAAATGGACAGATTTCATCAACTCTGTCCATTTCAACAGATTTCATGAGCTATTTCCATTTGAACAGAGTAGATCAACTCTTTCCAAATGGACAGAGTTCATCAACTCTATCCAAATGGACAGAGTTGATCAAATCTGTCCAAATGGACAGAGTTCTTCAACTCTATCCACATGTGGACAGATTTCATCAACTCTGTCCATTTGGACAGAGTTGATAAACTTTGTCCACATGTGGATAGAGTTCATCAACTCTATCCATTTGGACAGAGTTCATCAACTCTATCCATTTGGACAGAGTTCATAAACTATTTCCAAATGAGTTCATGAACTCTGTCCATTTGCACAGAGTTTGGACAGAGTTGATAAACTTTGTCCACATGTGGATAGAGTTCATCAACTCTATCCATTTGGACAGAGTTCATCAACTCTATCCATTTGGACAGAGTTCATAAACTCTTTCCAAATGAGTTCATGAACTCTGTCCATTTGCACAGAGTTCATCAACTCTGTCCACATGGATAGAGTTCATGGATGACTAACTTCGTCATATATGTCTTAACTAAAATTAAAATTATTAGAAATATACACTGCTAATTAACATATGCAAACTTTAACTTTGCAATACTACGATGAAAAATGAATATAAGTCATTGACTACAACAAGAGATAAATCACATATTCAACGTTTCAGATTATAAAATCAATTGCATAAACATTTACCTAACAAGGGGTAGCACAATAAGACCAGACCATGAACAGACCCTCCAAGAAAATACCACGAACACCTCCATGAAGTGACTTCCATGAACAGACCTCCATGCCAAAGAGATGTCCATGCTAAACAAACCTCCACAAAACGACCTCCACGAATAGACCTCCATGCCAAGAGGAAACTAGACAGGTAGCGGGGTGCCAGGATGGTGGATGTACACATCAAGTGGCAACGTGACGTGGATGGGGATGATGGGAAATGACCAACAAATCAGGTGGTAGGAGAAGCACGATAGGATGAGGACAAATGACTGCACATGAAAACAATGAAAATGAGGCCGCAGCTGACCTTTTATGTGGAATAATTATTCAGCTAAACAATTATTCAGCCAAAAAATTGTTCGGCCAAATAATTGTTTGGCTAAATAATTGTTCGGCCGAATACATATTGAAACGCCCATAAAATTTACTGGCTAGATATGTGTTCCATCAAATTAAACGGTTCACCGTTAAAGGTTATTCGGTTGAATAAATGATTCGTTATCTGGCCGAATAACTATAACTATTCGGATGAATAAATTCATTATTGGGCCGAATAAATATAGTTATTCGGCTGAATAACATCCACTATGTTTTTTGGGCACCCGATTCTCATGGAAGTGTTACCCAACTTCATGTTTTCACCCACCTCTTTACTTGATATTGCCCCACTGCCAGCAAGCCTATTCATTAACCCAGTGGGTTTATCTTGGTACCATACAAGTATAGTCCCCCTGCCAGGAAGCCTATTCTCATACCTTAGCGGATTTACTTGCATTTATTGAACTTCCTGGTTTTAAGTTGTTACGTAGAATTGACCCGCTGCCAGTAGGCCTATTCAGTACCCCAACGGATTTGCATTGTATAATGATATTAAATATATGGAATTCACATTGGTACTAGAGTGTGTTAAGCCCTGTTAAAACACGTAATTCAATTTTACAGAATAAACTTACAAATAACTTTTCATATTGGCCTTAATCATAAATCACATCAAAAGAGAATAACTTAAAGTCGTTCTTTGACCTTAGAATCCATCTTTTTCAGAAAAGATAAGTAATGTTCCCCACAGGTAAAAATTCCACCTACTCTCGAGTTATCAAAAAGAGAAATTTGAGAGACAAGTTTTGATAACAAGTATAGGATGAACTATTAATCCATAGGAACAATATGAATGATTATGAAAATGGGTATTTTCAAGCACTATTCGAAATAACAAATCAAAAATATACATGTGTGAATCAAAATATCAGAACGATCTGAATCATAAAAGGAGCCCTTAAGAATGATATGCAAGGAGTTATCCTTAATTGTCACTACAAACTACAAGTTAAGAAAAGTTAAGATACCTTACAAGCGTAATTACCTTTTCCAAATAATACTTCATGAGCTGCTTATAGAGTTAAAGTATCCATGAACAAACTACAAAACCACTTGTTAGATGATTTAATTTATTCATAAAAACAAAGAAAGCAAAAGAGTCGCATGTAATTTATTTTATCAGAAGTGACTCTTATTTATTCATAGAAGCAAAAATATATCTACATATATACAAGTGATGATAACCCAAAATGATTTCATGGATTAGTAGGAGGAGGAATATCTTCCTCTTCAATCAATTCCATTTCTCTGTGCTGTAAAACATTTTGTACAAAATCCTGTCCAGGTGTTGGTTCATGGTAAATTCTAAGTCTATGACCATTCACTATAAAGGAAACTTCTGAGCCATCAATTGTTTTAATTTTTACTGATCTATTGTCAAAAGCTGTAACTACTTCATAAGGACCCAACCAATGGGTAGTTAATTTTTCTTTAATGTTTTTAAACCATGATTCGAATAGTAATGCCCAATATTCGACATTAAATTGCTTTTGCTTCATAAATTTATCATGCCATTGCTTCCATTGATTTTGTATTATCATGGTTTTTTGGAGGGAATCCTGTCTAATTTCATCTAATTCATTAAATTGTAGGATTCATTGTTTCTATGCTTCATCCAAATCCATACCTAATTGTGTTTCCATACGAAAGGTTTTAACTTGAAATTCAATAGGTAAAAGGACTTGTTTTCCATATACTAACTCATGGCAGGTATGTCCTGTAGTACTTCTCCACGTTATCCTATAGGCCCATAAACACTTTGGAAGTCTATCCACTCAATCCTTATGATGTATGTGAATGGTCTCGATTAAACCAACTTCTAATACTTTATTGGTTGATTCTACCTGGCCATTAGCCTGAGGATGGTAAGGTGAAGACTTGCAATGTCAAATACCATACTTCGTAGTGAGCTCTTGCATTATTTTGGAAGTGAATTGAGTACCTTGGTCTGTGAAAATTTCTCTAGGTACACCAAATTGGGTAAAGATTTATTCATATATGAATTCTACTATAGATTTCTCTGTAGCTCTAAACAAAACTTTAGCTTCTACCCATTTGGTAACATAATCTGTGCAAACCAAGATATATTTATTTTTACGAGACATGGGAGAGATTAGTCCTACAAAATCAAGAGCCCATTTTTAAAAAGGATCAATCATGACCTGAGGTTGTAAAGGAATTTGGTTTGATGTCATGGTTCTACCCATTCTTTGACAACTATCACATCCTTTAATGTACATGGAAGCATCGTTAAAAATGATTTCCAATAATAACCAAAGTGCAGTACATTGTATGTTGTCCATTTATCAGAAACATGTCCTCCACATGCTCGATCATGTCATGCTCAGAGGATGTATTTCATTTCATCCTCTCGCACACATATTCTAATAATAAGATTTGGTCTAGTGCAAAAGAGGTCATTATCAACCCAAGAATAGTTAGAGCTTTGTATTATTATGCGGCATTTCTCGTATGGAGCCAAATGGTGTGGTAGTTTTCCAGTCACTAGATAGTTTTCAATATCAGCAAACCAAGGGGTTTGAACAGATACAACAAACAGATGTTTGTCAAGAAAAGTATCATCAACAGGTTTAGTATCACTATCGTGTTGTATACGAGAAAGAAAATCCACTACTAAGTTTTCTTTACTAGGTCGATCAATGACAGTAATATTAAATTCTTGTAATAGGAGAAGCCACCGGGTAACTCTACCATTGGTGATCAGTTTATTCATTAAAAATATAATGGAAGAGTGATCAGTGTGCACAAAAACTTCATACCCTGTAATATAATGGCAGAATTTATTAATAGAATAAACTACTGCCAAAAAATCATTTTCAGTAACGGTATAGTTTACTTCGGAAAGAGAAAAGATTTTGCTGATAAAATAAATGGCATAAGGTGATTGTTGCTATTTTTGGCCTAGGACTCCTCCTATGGCTGTATCAAAAGCATCAGTAGATATATGAAAGGGAAGGGTCCAGTCAGGGCCCCTAAGTATTGGTGCTACTAATAGTTTAGCTTTTAAAATCTCAAAAGCATTTCGACAAGATTCTGTCCATTGGAATTCTACATCTTTTATGAGTAATTTAAACATTGATGCAGCTATATTTGTAAATTTTTCAATAAAACGGCGATAATAGCCTACATGACCCAGAAATATTCAACCTCCTTTTGTGTTTTTGGAGAGGGAAGGCCAACTATTACTTCGATCTTAGGAGGGTCTACCTTAATCCCTTGAGAAGAAATATGGTGTCCTAAAACTACACCTTTTGTCAGTAACATTTTACACTTTTCATGAATAAGAGCTAAGTTTGTCTCTTGACATCGGATAAAAACTTTCTCAAGGTTGTCAAGAGCTTCTTGGAAAGTATTGCCATAGGATGTAAAATCATCCATGTATACCTCAACATAGTCATGCATAAGATCAAAAAAGATGCCTAAGACTGCTCATTGAAAAGTAGTGGGTGCATTACATAATCCAAATGGAAAAAATCAATAAGCAAATGTCCCCCAAGGACATGTAAAAGTGGTCTTATCTTGATCTTCAGGTGCTATTATGATATGGTTGTATTCACTATATCCATCAAGAAAGGAGAAATACTGCTTACCTAACAAGGTATCTAATACTTGGTCAATAAAGGGAAAAGGAAAGTAGTCTTTAAGAGTGGCTTTGTTCAATTCCCTAAAATCAACACAAATACGCCATTTTCCTGTAACTTTCTTTGGAACTACCACTAGAGGAGACACCCATTTGCTATCGAAAATAGGGTAGATGAAATTGGTGGTAAGGAGTTTTTGTAATTCTTCTTTTACTATATCCTTCAAATAAGGATTCATCCTCCTCTGAGGCTGTCTTACATTTGGTATATTTGGATCCTTATAAATATGATGAATACAAGTTTCAGGGTGTATACCCTTCATATCAGTGTATTCCCATGTGAATGCTTCGACTTGTTTTTTAAGAACCTTAAGTAGTTGAGCTTGTTGATCTTCACTTAACCCTACATTTATGTGTAGAAATTTTTTAGGGCCGACTTCACAAGGTGTGGTGAAAGGTACTTGTTAGTATTATTAATCCTCCCTTGTCCAATTTGGTCATATGTCTAAATTGGGAGTCCATCCAGTCTATTTTTAGTCACTAGCACCAATGGGTCCACTTGGCGTAATTGGGGAAAATTTTTTAGTTACTAAAGTGTGCGGAACACTAATGGAGGCCTACTGTCACTGATTGCACTTTATTGCATCAGTTTAGGAGCCTCTTAGACCAATCCATGCAATTTAGGAGCCACTAAGAGTGCTGAAACCAACCAAGGTCAGTCCAGTTCAGTTGATGACTAGTTAAGCTAAGTTAGGAGTCAGTTACATTCAGTTCTAGTCCTCTACATTCATTTAGCATTAGGTTTACCTGAATGAACTTAGGAGGAGTGCATTTCTCACCTACCATAGTCAGTTATCCTTAGTCAACATTGAATGTAACACTAAAATTGTGTTTTAGAACTTCGATGAACTCCGGTTATGGTTTAAACAAGGTCAGTTAACTATTGAATCCTCCGATAGTAATTTAGAAAAGGTCTTAGTTACCTACAGTCAAGTAGAGTCTAATCAATTCGAATTTCCTCATGTCAATTCAAATTGCTGATGGCTATTAAAGCCATTGTGCTTCATTGTAATTATCATCTAATTACTCTTTGATTAATGAAAAGCATTCACAACTGCAAGCCATTTTTGCACTGTTTCATTCTTCAATAACTGAGTAAATTGTGTGATCTATCCTGTGAATTGTGTGTTTGTCCATAGACCTATGTGCTCAATTTAATATGGTATCAGAGCATTGGCAGACAAGGCACTTCTCATCCTCAGATATCCTATTGGATCATTTTTTAGCAAAATTGCTCCTTCTCGCCTTGCACCAAAAGCAGAAGGTTTACCACTTAATACCCCAAGTAAAGGAATTGTTGATCAAGCTTGCTTGATCAAATATGCTGGGTGTGATGAAAACCTGAAATTTTCAAGTTTTCAATCTTACGGTGCCCCTTTTATTTTTTTTGCAGGTACAACTTCAATGGATTCATCAGTTCCTCTTCTCACCCCGTCCACAAACTATTCAGAATGGAAGAAGAAGATGATTTCATCTCTGATGAGACAAGGTATCTGTCGGGTGTCTATTGGACTTGGTAAAGAGTGTTTTAGTGAGAATGACTTGCTGAGTAAATCTGATGGAGCTTTTGGAACAATAGCAATGGGTCTTTCTCCTAGCTTGCGCTACCTCATTAGATCTATTGAAGACCCGAAGAAACTGTGGACAAGATTGGACAGAACCTTTGGAGTGATTGATGAGGATCATAGTAGAATTTTACAGAGAATATCTAGCACCATAAGCACTCTTGATCCAAAATTATCAGCCTCCACTCTCTTTGATGAATTTTTTCAAGATGATGAAGAAGAAGAAGCTTCTACATAGTCAATTTGAATTGAAGACAGTCTCCATGCAGTGACTCCTTCTCCTGATGCTCCAAAAGTTCATGAGATATCTGATATCTCATCTCCTCATATTTCTAAAATAGAAGAAAGAATTCAAATATCTGATATTGAAGAAAAAAACTGATGCACTTCCATGCAAACAGTCACTGGTGATTTTCCTTTGAATTATGTGCAAAATTTACCAGTAATTGCTTTCGAAAGTGAAGAGAAATTTAATTTTTCTCCCTCTAATGTTGCTGTTGGTGTGAAAATATGTGATAACTTGGATATATTGGAAGAAATATCAGATTACCATAGTGATCCATTCACTCCCCATGATCTATATTTTCCAGCAAATTCCTATAGGATTGCATGCACCAAAATTCAGAATTTTGAAGAAGAAGAAAGTTGTGCATCCACCGTATCGGTTAACCATTTATTTGAATCTGATATTAACCTTATTGGATCTGATATGATATTATTTGGATATGATATGATATTTCTTGGTTTAATATATCAAATTCATAATCTTTCAGTACTTATTTTAGTTGTTCTCATCAACGGTGTGAAGAAACAAGTACCGCAAGTCTCCTACAAAACTGTTGCTGGGGATTTGATTCCATTTCACAGTTTTGGATCTGTTTTGAACATATTTAGATATTATTTAATTTCTGATATTGTATTATTTGGTTCATATTTTAAAATCCAAGAGCTTTCATTCATGCTTGTAGCTGCTCTCACCAATTCCGGTGTGAAAAATCAAGTGCCGCACTTTCTCTTCAAAACTGCTGAAGGGGATTTGGTGTTAGTTTCCTCATATGAGGTTGCTGATATTTTATTATGTGATTAATTATCTATTTCAGAATATATATCAAAATATGGAGCTCAATAATTCACTCTCAATATTCCCAGTTCTTCTCTACTATTGATCACGTGCTCATCTCCTCACAGAACTGGTAAAGAGGAAGATTTTCTACATATGCCTGGACACTTACTCCTAACACTTGGGTATGTTCTTACCACTCATGGTTTTATGTTCATGTTTGAAACATATAAGTTTCTTGAATTGTTCTCACATGTTATGAATCCTCAAGAATATTTTCTCACTTATCAGTTGACTTCAATTGCTCTACATCGATCTAGTCTTCACCCAGCAGTTGTCTATATTTTTTATTTAGTTGAGCATATAATTCTTCTTCCAAAGAGGAATATTCCTCTAGAAATAATGATGGAGAGGTTCACATGCCAAGCCCCAGGATACTTGTGCACAGAAGAACACGATTGATCCTGATTCTACCTGCTTAAATAGAAGGGGGAGGGGGGGGGGGGGCTTTCCCATGTGGTTTTTCCAAGCACCTTGTTTTTGAGTAGTTACTTTACTTTAATTCATGTAATGGGTGACCTATGGTCTTAGTTACTAGGGTCCATAGATTATCCAAGTTAGCATTCAGGGGGGGTGTTAGGATTATTAATCCTCCCTTATCCAATTTGGTCATATGTCTAAATCAGGAATCATGTCTAAATCAGGAGTCCATCAAGTCTATTTTTAGTCACTAGCACCACTGGGTCCACTTACCCTAATTGGGGAACATGTTTCAATTACAAAAGTGTGGGGAACACTAATTGAGGCCTACTGACATTGATTGCACTTGATTGCATCAGTTTAGGATTCTCCTAGACCAATCCCTACAATTTAGGAGCCACTGGGAGTGCCAAAACCAACCAAGGTCAGTCTAGTTCAGTTGATGACTAGTTAAGCTAAGTTAGGAGTTAGTTACATTCAGTTCTAGTCCTCTACATTAAGTTAGCACTAGGTTTACTTGAATGCACTCCGGAGGGGCACATTTCTCACCTACCATAGTTAGTTAGCCTTAGTCTATAGTGAATGTAACACTTGAGTTGTGTTTTAGAACTTCGATGAACTCCGGTTATGGTTTAGACAAGGTCAGTTAACTATTGAGTCCTCCGATAGTGATTTAGACAAGGTCTTAATTACCTATAGTCAAGTAGAGTCTAATCAATTCGAATTGCTTGTGGCTATTAAAGCCATTGTACTTCATTGTAATTATGATCTAATTACTTTTGAATTAATGAAAAGCATTCACAGTTGCAAGCCATTTTTGCACTGTTTCATTCTTCAATAACTGAGTAAATTGTGTGATATATCTTGTGATTTGTGTGTTTGTCCACATATCTATGTGCTCAATTTAATAGTCTTGTATGCTCTTCGATTGTGAAGAAACAAGGTGTTTCTGTAAACATTGAGAGAGCCATATTTTCCTGAAACTCATCTCCAAATATTTGATCAAATTTAGCACATGACTGACGAAAATATATACTAGTGGTTGAGGAAATAAAATGATTCAATACATTCTCAGTAGTTTGTTCCTGCAATGCCTAGGAGAAATCACTAAGAAAGGAAAGGTGATTAAAATCTTCATCCCCAAAGGAACAATTTAACCACCATGATTTTTTTAGTTACTGGTTGTGCTGGGGGATATAAAATAAGTCTTTGGGTAGACAACCCATTGGAAATTGTCATCTCCCCATCCCTACATCCTATAAAATCATTGGTAGTATCTAACCATGGTATTCCCAATATAATAGGGTGTCCTTTAGAAGGATCCTTTGATTCTATGACCATAAAGTCAACTGGGTATTCCCATGAAGATACTAATACAATAATGTCATCTAGGAATCTAGCAGGATTTACTGTAGTACAGTCTGCTAGTTCCAAGATGGAAGGGGTAGGTCGAAGAAATCGTCCCAACTGTAAAAATTCTAAAACTGCGGTGGTCGTCATATTGATGGCTAATCCTAAATTGATTAATGTGTTATCTACGATGGTATTATTTATAATTACAGTCACTACTAGGGCTACTGGATTTGTATATTTTGCAATCTGGGACTCATTTGACATATATTCAGACATCTCTCCTATGACATGAATTGTAATGGGGTATTTTTGTCCTTCCCTAGGAATTTAATGCATAATTCCTCTATTACCTTACTGTGAATTGGTATATCTTTAATAGCTCAAGATATCATACTGTAAATTGGTATATCTTTAATAGCTCAAGATATCGTACAGATATTCTTTAATTCGTTCAAGATATCATACTCAGAATGAACTACATGTTTTTCTATTACTAGTCTTGCTGGAAATGGAGGAATTCTTTGTTCCTAAATAGGTTCTTGTAGAGAATGAGTAGGTACTGGAACTTTTGGAATTTTCTCATCCTGCAAGATGGCATCATTCATGGGTTAATTTGAATCTTATTCTTATTTGCTTTTCCTCATAAATGATGACTGATGTTCTGGGTTTATCATTAACAACTCTTCCAGATCGTAATTGATTCTCATGTATAGGTACATTCAAAAAATGGTAGGATGGAAGAGTTTGCAACTCAATATTGTTAAGAGATTGAGTTGGTTTATTATTAGGTTTAGGTATCGGTTGTGCAGGTAATAATGTTGGTCGTGGAGGATTTGTATTCTGGAAGTGATGAGGTTGTTGTGCAATGAGAGGAACTGGAGGTACAAATTCAGGAAAATGTTGATGGAAGTTCAGTTGATGTTGAGGATAAGGATGATTAGGTGGAGGGATAGGTTGTGACTCAGGGGATGGCTTTCCTCTCCACTCTTGTGACCAATACTATTGCTGCAGAAATTGAGGAGCATACTTAGGTGGCAAACTTTTCCAACTAGGATTGTTCCATTGTTGGGGTTGTTGGTATGGAGAGTAATAGGGTGGGGATTGTGGTGGAAAAATATGATATGCTGGTTGATCTACAGATTACCAAGGAGTCCTCCTAGATGTTTCACCTACATCCCCACTCTTATATATGGCTTGCAATCCGGGAAAGGATGGACAGTTTCCATATTCAACCTTGAAGCAAAGGTTAAGATATTCATCACTCTAGGTGATATTAAATCTCTTGTATGTGCTTATCTATGGGTTTCTTTTGAACTCAAATAAATTCTATTCTTCATAGGTGGTTCTTAGCTCGATATATACTTCTACTTCAATGGAGAAGTGTGTTTGCATAATAGAGTATGTCATTCCATAGTCTCATTAGAGGAAATTTGGGGTCTAAAATGGGCCTTATAAGAAAACGTGCCAAAATAAGTTTTTGTGAGTTGGAATTCAAGAACCAATAGAATTTCAATAAAATAAGTCAACCATAATGGTTGAATTGACATATTTGTCATTAAAAAAAACTACTTTTTTTGTTCGTATTTTCGACATATCTCATTGTGTTTTTACTCAAATTTTGATCAGAAGAGCTCGTCGGATGCGAAATTTGATTCTGCATCCAACGAGTACCCACACTGCATACTTTTGATGGACCTCGCTACCCCTAAAACAAGAAATACCTGAAAAAATGTGATGATGTCATCATCACATTTTTTCAGGTATTTCTTGTTTTTGGGGTAGTGGGGTCCATCAAAAGTATGCAGTGTGGGTACTCGTTGGATGTGGAATCAAATTCTGCATCCGACGAGCTCTCCCGATCGAAATTTGAGTAAAAACACAGGGAGATATGTCGAAAATACGAACACAAAAAGTAGTATTTTTTTCTTTCTTCCTCCAAAATTAATCAATATTATTTTATTATTTTAACTATTATTTTATTATTTTCCTTAGGAGGCCCATTTTAGACCCCAAAATTCCTCTAATGATTCTTTTCGAGACAAACCATGAGCCATTCTTTGTATACTTGTTCTTGTAGATCCATATGGAAGACACTATAGACTTCCCTTCAGGTCTCGTAACCATATCCTATACATCATTCCACATGATCAACTGTTACTTTTTTATCATACCTTCTTCCATAGCTGGAAGGGTTTGTATGAATGATGCCACTCAACTGTGCCCCATAACTAGAGTGTATCTAAGCCCTCTTACTTTAGTTTGGAATTCTTTCCATACTTTTCCTCATATTGAATTATGTCTAGTGCCCAAGATGGTATTCATCTCTCATGATGGATCTACCACTTTTTTTATCTTCTTTGGAAGCTCTCTGTTTCATCACGATGTCTCTGAACTTGGGAGATTCAAGTTCATGTTTATTGGAGTGAATCTTGAATTTTCATCACTTGTTATTCATAACAATTCTTATCCTTCTTTTCTTGTAGGTAGTTTTACATTACCTTTCCTACATGTCAAATGCACCCACTGCATGTGTTATAGATGATTTTACCATACATGGTTGATCACATATTGATGGCCTTCCCTGTCCCTCTACAGACTCTTTAGACCCCATGGACTTGTATTATCCTTTGATGCTTCAAGATCATCCCTAAGAAACCCTTGTTTATTATTTTATGTGACTTTTAAACCCATACTCATCTGTACACACGATGTTTGACCTCAAACCCAAGTCCGTCGGGATGTGTGCATAAGTCAAAACATTTTTGGAATTTTCCTCATATTATTCCAAATATTCTTAATCTTGGCCATCTAAATGCTTTGATATCGCTTGGATTTTACCCTCCATTACCCTTTTGGATTTCTCTATAAATAACCCCTTGGAAACATTAAAGAGGAGGATTTGAAGAGAAAAGAAACTATAGTCCATTGTTGGCTCAGTTTGCGTATACCTGATTCTGCATCCCCTTGTCCCTTTGGATCACTTTGTGTTGTTCCTGAGATTGAATTTGTCTTGTGAGCTTGCTATTGAGAGATGGGGGATTGAGGTGGTGGAGGCCTAGGTGGAGGACTCGGTTTCTCCGGTTAGTAGATGTGTCAACAAAGGTTGTCACTCTTGTAATCTCTGATTTTATTAATAGAAATATATTTTCCTTTCCAATTAATGTGCATTTGAATATGAATATTGTCTCCATAAACATGTTTAATTGCTTATACATTTTTGAATATATATGCTAGAGTAGGTCTAACACATCATTATATAGAAAGCTGGTCTTGTTTGTTGCTGTTGAGAGATAATTGCTAAAGCAAGCATGAATTGGAAAATCTCAACAAGGATCTACTTCAATCGTCCGAAACAAGGTACAATTTGATATCCCTAAGTGTCAGATGTTTGGTTTCTCTTGCATATTGGGAAAGATTGATTTTTGTTGTCAAACTGTTTATTGCAGTATGCCCCAAGCCATAGGAAGTTTCTCTCTGTAACAAAATTGGCGACTCCACTGGGGAGAGTTCCTAGTTTTTTTTCTTTGGGGTTTTTGGTATTCAATGTACTTGAATTTCTATTGATTTCTCTATTTTTGTGTTGGGTCTGGGGGTATGTTTTCCTAGTAGGGTCCTGAAGAAGTAAATTTTGTTTTAGCTTATCTATTTTCCCTATTTTTATTCCTTTCTCTTTCTGTACACGGGTTTTGCATTCACAGTTGCGTATACACACAGCTTTTCCTTCAACAGTCGCGTATGTACACACCTTTACGGAAAACAGTCACGTATGCTTTGTTTTTTAGCCTTAGTTGGAGGATTAAGTGTTTCTGGGTGAGTTCTGATGGTTGTTGATTCTTCATGGATGCTTTTGGTGTTTGTATACACCCTCTAATTCTGACCAAAGACTGCTTTTAGTTTATTTTTTAAGCTTTGTTCTTGTCTTTTATTTATCCATTTTTTGTTCTATGATTAGCGCATTAGGTCTCTTTTACCTTGGTTCCTTGGTTGGCTACTGTTTGTGAGTGGTTGCAGGGTCTAGGGCTTGTAGAGTCATTTATTTTCTTTCATATATCATTTATTGCAAAAAATACAAAAATATTTTTGCTTTTGCATATTTATGCATATCTTGCTTTTTGCATTGGCATGGTACTTGCATTATGTTTTCTTACTAATATCATAGTTAGATTTTCATATAGGAATTATTGCACTTACATTTAAAAGAAAAATCGTGCACGTCATGTAGTGGCATACCCTAATCTTCATTCTACACATTGCACTTGGTATTGCTTATAAGGTGTGCATATGTACTTCACTTCCGAGTCATAAATTAATTAGCTGCATGACCATTTACCCTTCGAGTAATCACAACCAACTAAAATCAATGCTTAAATAAAATGAATCACACTCTTTTCTTTTCTAGGGTGCATTAACAAGAATAGGTTTTAGGGTCTTGGAATAGTTCATTGTGCATCAATTCTCCAATACCACTAAACAAAACAAGTAGTTGTCTGTCCACGTGAGAGTGTGAACCCTTGATATAGTTAGTGTTTCTCAAGATGCTCCTATTACACGGGATTTAAGCACAAGACAGTGCACACGATTGTGATTGGGATGACCCCTGGTCACTTTCTGTGAGCACCAAAGATATTTCCAGGATTGTATTCATATTTGAGGGCCTTTGAGGTATTGATTGGCACACCCTTGGGGTACCAATTGTGCTTTCAAGATTTGAAATTTTCTACCCTTCCCATATGGTCGATCCCGCCTGCAATTGCCTGCCTAAGCATTCGTTATATTGAGGTGGCCTTATTTTCCTTACCTAGGTTATCGAGGGGATATTTATAGAGGTTATTCTGTAGGTAACCTAGCCAGGTAGGGGTAGAAATGCATAATATCTATATGTGTTGAAGCTGAGGGCCACTATAATTGGTTACAAACCTCTTCTTATTGTGTATGGGAGTCTCAAGCCTCTCCTAAGTGAGACATACCTACTTCATTCAGAATCTCACTTATCCTACCCTTGGGTTGCTTCTGATTTGGATTTAGATTTTCTTAGGTGTATGCTCTATGCACGCTAGTTTTCTTAGGGCTGCATAGCTATATGAGTGTTTTATTTTTGTTGAGTCATTGTGGATTTGGGTGCGAGATTTTTTCATTCTCATCGTTTAGCAGGTCTTCCACCTTCCACGTCTCCTCTTCCTTTGGGAGAGACAACCGTACATTTCGAGTGGACTTAATATCACTTTGATTCACACACCATGGGTGATCATGAGTCTGAGATTCTGGAGTAGCCCACTTCACCTTGCCACTTGTGGGAGGATGAACCCATGAGCACATATGGGACTCGGTTAGGGTATGGTCGTCTTTTGACTAGGCCGTCACATGAATATTTTTCACACTACACAGACTATGCACACATACATCGTTGATATTGGATTTTGGGTGATGAGACACATCACACACCCACGAGCACTATCACTATTAGGTATGCCATTCCTGATGTTCCCAAGACTGGCCCGAAACCCTGTGTCGAGTTGGATGTTGACATTGGTACTACGCCTAGGGACACTTCCAATCCTTTCCATGCAGAGAGGTTTGGTAGAAATACTCACATTACACCTTCCATCCTTGTGGTGGAGGTTCCTTCACACACACATCCTAGTACTAGCACTAGTGTTCCTATTTGAGGACCAAAACCTAGACATGTGAATGTTGGCGGCACGAGTTTTATTCCTTCACATATTCCATCGTCTTCAACACCAATCCCTTTAGATGATTTTTTGACCACATATCCTCTTCCTCACCCTGGTAGGCCTTCTGACTGGAGTTCGACTACTAGCCATGTATGTTCTACTTCTTCTAAAACCATAGTATTACAGGGCCATGTGCCTCTTTATGTCTCAGTAGGACATATACCTTCCCATGGACATTCCCATGGACCATATCTTGGTCTAATTTATAGAACCTCTTATGGACCTTATTGCATACCATCCTACGAACAAACCTTCACACATTATAGGTCTGGGTATCAACCCACGTATCAGTCACCTAATTATGGCTTTGTAGCATCCCAGTCTCAAGGTACTTCAAATTAGAATCCTTACATGCATCCCTATATGGTTCAAATGGGAGGAGGTTATTATCCGACTGGCCAAGGCCATGGTGTATATAGCAATCATCCTTATGCGAACCAATACTATCATGGAGCACGGAACCAACCGGCTCAACCTACGCTCCCTTTCCTTGCGACTTGGAATCTACCCAATTTGTCGAGATTGATGAATGATCATGTATCTCATAACCTGACATGGCTAGTTGTTCCTTCCAAAATTCCTTCGGACATTCCCAAATTCAAATGTAAGGTTGGTGAAGATCTTGGTGAGCACATTACAGCCTTCCACCTTTGATGCTCTTCGAATTCTTTGAACGATGATTCTATCCATTGGAGACTATTTCAACACAGCCTCATGAGTCCTGCTGTGAAATGGTATATAGAGTTACCTCAGGGGACATATTATTCGTTTCATGACCTTGCTATGAATTTTATTAACCACTTCCAGCTACCCATGCGTTATGATGCCGGTACCGAACTCTTGTCGACATTTCAGCAGGACACATCCACCCACATTTTTGTCATATTCAAGAGTGGCATAGAAGGTAGAGGATGATTAAATCCTTTATACCACCAGAGTTTCTTCTAGAGTGGCTTGTCAAGTCATTGTTACCTTATATCGTGAAGGATGTTTACACATCTGGAGTGCAAACGAGGACCAAGCTATTTTTAGGGCCCAGCAATTGGACTTGATTTATGCTCAATTTGAGCTCCTTTATGATCTAAATGCTCCACATTCCAATTTCAACCCCAAGTTCAAACCTGGGCCACATGCCGATGGTGTTGTTGGCTCTGCAAGTACTAAACCTGTGGATTTGGTTACAAAACAAGTGAGCCAGTTATCGCTTAACAAATTTGCGTTGGGGAAAAATAAGACTTTGTCCCTTCCTACCCAGTCGACGGATGTAATTTACATGCAATTGTTGAACCTGAAAGGTAACCAAGAACTTGGAAGGAATAAAAAGAAAGGAAAAAATAATCGAAAGGGTGGGAATAAAAATGATAATGAGACTAATGATAAGAAAAATAACAATAATAATGTTGGGGGGACAAGAATTCTAAGAGGAAGGTAAAATTTCCTTGCAAGTTGTGTAGGGATGATCACCTAACTCACTTATGCCTCATATGGAATATGCCTCAAATTTCATAGCACAAGAACCAGCTGCATTTACAAATCCTATACCATGTAATCAAAATATGAACTAGAGGACCGTGGATCCTAGTTGCGCATCTAGTGGAGCTCAAAATTTGGTGGATGTCGCTGGTGGCCATAGTTGCATCAACATGGTGAAAGATACAAGTGTTGTGATGTCTACAAAAAAATATGGTTCATCACAACCAGACCTTTGGAAAGAACCTGCTCCACCTGAGATCCCTTTGTGAATTGAAAATCCTACAGATAAAACTAGAGTTCCTCTTCGCATTCCTAAGGGAGTCTTGAAGCACTTGGGGCACAATCCTAATACTAGAGCCACCAAAAACTTTTCAATTGTTGAGGATTTGGGTCAGAATCATTATGCAATGTCTGCATTAGAAGTACTTCATACTTTTCCTTCGTAGAGAAAGGCCTTGTTTTCTCCTCTCGGGGTGGGTGATGATAGCTCTTCTTCCATGATCAAATTTGAAACTAATGGAATACATCCTTGATTTCCTTACTATGTGTCTATTCTAATTCACGTAGAGTGTCTAAAAAACATAATCATGTGCATTATGATTGATAAGGGCGTTGTCACTTCCATGATGTCTTTGGCTTGTTTGAAGGGCTTAGGTTCTCCCACATTGTATAAATCTGTGAACATGTTGACTGCCTTTGATGGAAGATCGTTTCAGCCACAACATATACTTCCTTCCCTAGCAGTCCAATTGGGGGGAATACTGTTGCAATCGAGGTCAAGGTGTTTGATGCACCCCTTGACTACAATCTTTTACTGTGTGAAAACTGGATGTACAGTATGTAAGCTATAGCCTCTTCCCTATTTCAAGTGGTTTTTTTTCTGTTGGATGGGAATATCGTTACTATTAATAAAAAATCTTTCCAGAATCCAAGTGTTAAAGCATCATCTAGAGCTTCTATCCCGATTATGAAGCATTCTAAGCCAAGAACTGTGAATGTGGGTGTAGATATGTATCCTTCTCTCATGGGAACCTTTAGTTTTCCTACACCTATTCTTATGATTGGGTCTAGTCTTGGTAGGGCTTCGAACTCATTGAATTGGGTTTCCTTTCACACCTCTCATATGTCAGATCCTTGGATCCTTCCTTCACTGAGTACTTTGAGTGATAATTCTATACCTATCGAGACAGATGTGTTGTTTCTTGCAACATTGGTTGCGTATCAAGCTAATATTAATCATGTTGTAGAGCCTAGTCCTTCCTCTCTGTGGATAGAGGAAGAGGACCCTTATGTGATAAATTCTTAGCCATTAGAGTAGTCTCACTCTCAATACTACCTTGATGATGTTTTTCCATCGGATGAAGCTATTCAGGAGGTGTATGTTTACGGACTTCGTCAAACAATGTCGCTGAATATAGTGTCGTGATTGAGTTATTATGGGATGCCATTTCACATAGTGTTATTTCTCTTGAGGTACATCTTGACTCGCAGTTAGTGCTCTCGTGACTTAATGGATTGTATCATGTTAGGGATTTGACATTGTTACGAATATTCTTGCATGTAATATTGCTAGAACGAAAAATTTAGAGCATAACATACATTCACATTTTAAGAAATTTTGAATCAAGCTATTGATTCATATGCCAACTATGTACTAGATTGGAATTTGTTTCACATACCATAAGCATTTCACAAACACATTTTACACATGTAAATAGAATAATAATCAATCATTATAAATATTTTTCATTAAGTCCAAAAAGGGTGGCATCATAATACATAAGTATCATATACAAAATTGGGGCTTTCGAGCCACCAAAATATACTACATGGTCATATAAAAAATATACACCTAGGTCTCTAATCCTGAGGTGGAAGAGGGTGCTCATCATGGTAGCACAACACAACTCTAACTAGCCGACAAAATAATCGAACCCATGTCTGTGGTACTCCAACCACCTAGAGTTGCATAGCCTCAACCAATTCCTTGACTTGCACCATGGGAACCCTGTGTGTCAAGCAAACAAAGTTTGTGTGGATGCTTGGAGAGTCCACTCTACATCCACACCCATAATCTCATCACCTCTTCCTCTCCATCGAAGATGAGGAAATCCTTCTGGAAGTCGTGGTCCCACATTTGCATGTACATTAAATAATTTCATTTTGTATCGTCACACCAAAAACATGTATTTTGATTTCATGTATCAAAAGATACAAAAAAATTAATAACTCAAAAAACCAAAGTGAGTTGGGGTTCATTACCTATGTCTCCATATGTTGATCCTGGTGGGAGGGTCATATATGTATCTCTACGGATGTCTATCCCTGCAAAAGGGTAGTCGTCTATGGAAATGATTTGTATTTGCCACTAGAGGAAGAAGTCTGTTGGATAGGGGTTAGCCACCCTTCCCCCTCCCAGTATCTACATAACATTGGCCCAGCGTAGCTGATCCAGATCCCTAACTCCATGTGGAGCAATGTCAACTCTAGGGCTTAGCCTCGGTACCCTCTCAAAAAATAATGCACTCAATATGCTGCCAAACCCAAAGTTTCGTATCTTTCCCATCATGCAGTCACTGAGTTGCTGCTTCATGTTTCTTAGTAGCAACATACTCCAGTCATATAGCGTAGGTCATAGGAACTCTACTACACAGAACGTCATTCACCTTGAGGCATGGTGGAGTGATTTTAAACCTGCGATCCTACCCAATGCCAATAGAATGGCTTTCAACCCCAGGTTTTGAACTTCATTTATCGGTATTTGAATCCCAACCTTCTTTGTATCAGGAAGGAAATACACATCTATGTACTCCTCTATAGTCAGCCCTCCTCCTGGCCCGCAGGATCGAAGATTCACCACCTCCCCTCTCTGGGAAAAATCTATGGTAAAATATATGTCCTCAACCTCGATGATGAGTGACATCCCATCCAACTAAAAGGTCTCAGATTCTAGATTCCAATAGTCTACTAGTAGTTGGAATAGCCTTGGTTTATCCCTCAAGCTTCCAATGCACCCAAATTTGTATAACCCATAAGCCCTAATGATTGTTTAGCCACTATATCTCCTTGCACTGCCTCTTCAAAATAACCATGTTCCCTCTCTCTCCATTCTAGCACCATATTGGATAAACATTTTTGAGTTTCCTCGGTATTTGCCTTTGAAAATCACTTTTGTGGCCCTATACGCCAAAATCATTCCTTGAAATTTTGGACACAAAAGCAATACGGTGGGTGAATTTTCAAATGGTATGAACATTTTCTTTCACTAATTTTATAGAACAATTTTTGAAATTTTTACCCACTTCTTATAGTTTTTACTGTTACTGACCATGTTGGACTGTTTGGACTAATATGATGTTGTACAGGTCCAGTTTGAGTGCGGTTTGAATGAGACTTTGACCTGTTCATGCCTATTATAGGTGTCATGTCTAAATTGGCATATAGCTTAGGATTTCACATCCATTTTCATTTTGCATTACTTTATGACCGTTTCATCTTAACCTTAGGTACGAACCCATTCCATGATTTCACGAAACCTTCATATTGCTTTTAGAAGTGGTGTTATGTTAATGGTAGAGCTTTCCCATACATGGGTACCCTAGTGATATCCTATATTGCATCTAGTGCACATGCTAACATTTCTCCTTTAGGGTGTGGGAGTCCTTTTTAGTCCTGCCATGTCCTTGAGCAAGAGCTTCATACTCCTCTTAAACTTTATGCTGGCCATTTCCCTTAGGAATCCCTTGTATATATAAAGTTTTAATTGTATTTTCATGATTTTTTCTTTCTTCTTGAGCTTTATGTCGGTTCCTTGACTTTTAGTTATCAGCCATGTAGCCCGAGCTTATCTCATGTCTAGCCAAGCAAATCCTTTTTACATATATTTTGCATCTTGATCATCCCTTTTACTCGGAGGAGACCTTCCCCCGAGTTTCATTCTTCTGCACATGTATCCTCGGATTGAGCATAGGCATGTTCCACTACTTGGAACTAGTTTTCTTGTCCCCTTGACACTCGTCTCCTCCTAGATTTGTACTATAAATCACTTTTATTCTTTTTCAAGCTTTTCAAAATATCTAAAAAATTCCCCAAAAATCACTAGTACAAAATGAGGAATTAGCTACTAGGTGACTAAAAATTCTAGTCACCACAGGTTTTCCAAGTGATTTACTACTAAATATGAGCAATTTTGATTGACTCAACTATAAACGACTAAAATTAACGACTAATTTAGTCACCAGTTAACAAATATTACTAGATAATAAGTGACAGAGTTAAAAATGACTAAAATAAATGACTAATTTAGTCACGACATAAAAAATGACTAGCTAGAAGAATATGAATTAGTCATTTATGTTAGTCATTTTTAATTGTGTCATGGAAAATTGCAAATTTGGCAATGAAGTGTAATTTTTGTAAGTTGTCTAGCTTCTATTAGTAATATTAGTGCCATGCACCTCGATCTTCAGAGATCCAACAAATCAATTGCATGAACTTTTATCCTTATGGGGGATTTTATGGTTCGCAAAAAAAATAAAAATCTCTAGCTTTCTATTTTTGGAGAATCAAAGGTCATGATAATTGATTGGGCTAGAGGTCTCACCAAGTTGCAGTCACTAAGTTATATATGATTGTTGGTTGAAAAGGATTGGGCTCCTAAAGAATTGTTTTCTTTCTTTATCCTTCAAGCACCTGTACAGGGAGTTCAATTCTGACGCGGACCTACTGTGTTGAATACTTAGGCTAAGAGGACTAGATTTACAAGTAATTTGTCTGAATCTAAGAAGATGCTTGAAGACACATCTAAGAAGAGTAAATGGAATTGGAATTCAGGAAATTCTAAACATGGTGATGAGATTGGTGTCGATGGACAGGAATTGAAACTCACAAATATTGGTATTGAGCTTCACGTTGGGTCTCCACTGCCTTCAGAATGGCATCAATGTTTAGACCTTCAGGTTTGTTTTGTTTTTTTCTTGATTATCTATTGTGTTTTTTTCTATTCATGTTTTTTTTCTTTGTTGTGGATGTGGTGGAGATGAAATGGCTAGATCATAATTCCCTTACAGTAACAGAAGAATGCTACACCTGCAGATGCACTATAATAGGCCATAAGGATCAAATATATTATTGGATATCCTGTGATTTTCATAAGTTGCAGCCCCAAAAATAGGTCAGACCTGCCCAGGTTCATAATAATATTGCTATGTTTACAGATAAAACTCAGGAACTAGCAATTCAAGGGTTGGTAGACCAAAAATGTTGTGTACAGTATTTCAGACTAAAGGTTATAATATCTAAGAATTTCCTTGCTTCCAGGTTCAAGGGAGGGACCTGGACTCTTTACTTTCCCTACGGGACCCCTTCCAGAAACACTTACGAGAGGAGTTGTGCAAGTATTTACCTATTGTTGCACCTCTTTTTTTGTAGTAAAGTATAATGCTTTCCCAAATACTAAAACTGTGTAATCTGCTTAATATTGTTATATTTGTAAGATTCATGAGTAGCCCCTAGGAATTGTAAGACTCATTGATTAACTTTGGGGATTACAACAATCTCATACGGAAATAAGCCTTCCATTACTCGAATAATCCAACCTTTCAATAGACTAATTCATAATATATACAAAAGGAGAAGGAAACTAAATATAGAATTAGAAAGTTAATTCCTAAATTTATGCTAACAATCTAACAGCTTCACAAGATATCCTAAATGAATTCAACTGCATTCTATCCTATTTCTAACTTAACTCTTCCATTGACAGCAAAGCTAACTCGATTCTTTCCAGAACTAGTTCACTAAATTGATTACCACTGACCTAAACATATGGAGAATATTCAATTAAGGGAAACCCACTCCCTTTTGTAAAATTTAGAATCTTAATTTTCGAATGGCCACGTTGCAATTTAAGAGTGATTCCCCTGCATCATTTATCCTTAGTAAAAGATCTAGAGTAACCTTGGTAAGCAACATTACAACTTTGGGAGAAGAGAGGTCTGTACTGCTTTGGAGCATATAAACCCAATTGTCAAAGAAAGAGCTAGTACTAATTTGCCAGGTGTGAGAGGTGTGAGTACCTCCTAAATGCATACTAATTTGCCATATGTGAGAGGAAGTGATGTTTTAATTTTGGTAAAAAATTAATGAGGTATTTTTTATGTTTAGCTATTTCTATAAGTCGCTGTTAATTTTTTCTTAATTTTTCTAGAATTTGAACTTTAATAAAAGTGGTTTCTAAACCCAAATTTTAATTGCAAGTAATATGGATATGGTGGGTGTATATTGCATAATGTCAGAGGGTGTCATTTATGATTTGTGTTATATCCAGAAACCTACATCCATTTTTCAATAGTGCTCACAAGTGTTTGTCGATCCCAAGAGTTGATACACTCGATGTTTGTACTTCGTGTATAAGTCGATGTGATCAGGTGGTGATGTTGTTAATCAATCCAAGTATGCGTAAAGATCAGTCGATGTCGATTCTCATTATGCTACTCCATGCAGTCGATCACAGAGTTGATACATGAGTCGATGCCTTCTTATGAAAGGAAATATTCGTTAGAATATTTTTATTGAGGGCGATTCTTACAAACCTTGGTGCCATGATCAGTTTTATCTCTAGGTGCCTATTTCAAATGGAGAACTTGTCTTTATACATATTATTTATACTGGTAACTTTCTTTACCATTTTTTATTGTTTGACCTCTTTTCTTATATATTACTTTCTTTGAGAAGGAGATAACCAGTTAGTTAATATAGGTCCCATTTTGCCTTGTTTCCTGGTTTCACTTTCAAATGACATTCCTTGATGGGTAGATTCAGAAGGTAGTGCAACCAAGAGCCAATTGGTTCATGGTAGAAAGGAAGTTATGCTACGAGGAATAGCCAGTCTCTTTACCAAGATGGTGCTAGTAGATTGATTGCTCGGAGTGAACCTTTAAACTAGAGGAATTGGGGAGTACAACTGGAGTCCGGGGAGTAGAGATGTTGAGGGAACTCATTGGGGCAGTACGGTACAATATTACATGGAAGGAGTGAAAGAAACCTCCAATTAAATAGAATTAGAATATAGATTTGATATGCGTGGCTTACACCAAGAAACATTGCTCAAACCATTTGATAAATTAGGTAATGACCAATAATCTACTTGTGGTCACAATTGGATATAGGGTGACATTCCATAACGTTGATCCCTTAGTCGCAAAAAATGTTAATAATGATAATGGGATATGGAGGAGTAGATTGTGCTTAGGTTTTAGGGGTGAGAATTTGACAATTCTTGCATATATTAATCTCATGAATGTAGTGATGTGAAAAGAAAGCCAACAAATATCCCACATAAAGGATCTTTTGGGTGATGGCCATTCTTGATAAATGGTCATTGTAAGCATCCCATGAAATCTATTGAGAACTTGTTTGACCTCTTTCTGAGTTAGGAATTGACATACTATGATGTCAACTCCTCATTGATACATGTTGCCTTTAAGGAGGAGGTAACAAGGACACCAATGATGAATGTCTTGATGGTCATCTTGAGAGACATGTGGATCAAAGCTTAGTGTGTAAAGGTAGTTCAAGATAATGTCATAACATGGGTTGTTCGATGCTATAACAAAAATATGCTTGTCAGGAGCAATACTATTGAGTGGTCATTGGATTACATGGGTAGGGAAGTCAGTGATGAAATCGATGAAGGACAAAGCTTTCTTATGTTTACATGTATAAAATTTAAGGTCAAATTCTTGGAGAAAGGATATCCAATGAGAAAATTTTCCTTTAATGAGCTAACATCCCAAGATACACTTCATGCGATTTGAATTGGTCATGATATTGATGTGGTGAAGAACGATATAGTAGTGGATATTATGTATTGAATGAGCCATGATCAATGCCATCTTCTTTTCATGCTTTTTATTTTTATTCTAGTCCTCCAATAATTTATTGTGATAATAAAATACATGCTTGCAATCATCCTCCATATATTAAATTAACAAATTAATAAAATTTGTAGCTAAGCTTGTTTGACATAACTTGGTAATCCACCCAAAATAGTGAA